>QLNU02008103.1:9675-20485 GCA_006491805.2 Dysdera silvatica | reverse complement strand
GTTTGAGGAAGCAACGTATAGTCTAAGGACTCTATTAGACGTTGTCAACCACCTGGAGTGGCTGAGCAGTCCTGGGTTACAAATGGCAAGATCTGGAGGACAAACAACTGTGTGGTTGGTCAATGAAATTTCAAGTGAATATTTTTGATCTTTGCTTAGGATATCCTTGTTCACTTTTGTAAGTATGCACTGAATTTCCAGGATTTCTGCCATTGGTAATTTTTCGCATCTTTGAAGGTGAGATAGGTCCAGAGGACGACTGCGGCCAATTGGTTTGACATCTGATTTTTCAATGAAATGCCTCAATGGCAACTCGTTGATATGGATGATACAGATGGCCAACAGTAAAGGTTTTCTGACGGAAATTTCTATAAAACTAATGGCTTCGTTTTTCCCACCCCAGTGTTTGTGTTTGTTCCGTAGCATCCAATGCCTTCTTTGCGCATTTTAAGAATCTTCTTTTGGCTATGGTGAAAGACAGTATGTCAGAGAGTTTGCTTTGAGACACATTTTAAAAGCCAGTGAAAAACTAGAGAAATGAAAATCTGTACAAACATTCATCATTCCTGATTGAATTTTAATTCAAAAGACTAGACGAGGTTGATCAGTTGGTCATCAACGAAAATTACCTGTCCTCCACTTCTAGAATCTGCAACATCCAAGGAAATCCTAGACCTCATTCATTCATTCCAAGCAGATACCAACTTTCGACATAAACGAATTTCCATGTCACACTCAAGCAGTTAAGCGTACTGTGAAACTAATCACGGAAGCAGTAAACAAAGTATGTGGCGGTGACAACAGAGATGGTTTCATCAGAGCAACTTTGCTGTCTCGCTGCCAAATGTCAATATTTGAAAAGGAAGTCCAGTTCATGGGGAACCACACCAAATCACAGAAGTAGTGAGTTTCCACGTCCAGCTATGATTGGTTGGTTGGGAAAGGCATGAGTGGAACTCGAAGTGCGGCGACCTCCCCTGGTGAGTTCTGGATCATTTTCTTTTTCACTGAATATGGAATGTAAACGGGAGAAGAGCTGCACATCAATAGTTAATAATACAGTATGCTTAACCTATTTTTCTGAAATCATGAACCCTTCTACGATGCTTTTTCTTTTTTTTTCATGTTTGGCCAATTTTCGTCCTAAATCGATCCCCTACCTGCTCCCTTTTGGGGTATTTTCGTCCATCAGAGTATTATTTCCCGTTAACTAGTTTCTAATTACTCTCACAATTGAATCATGATACTCTGTCCAATTTAAGGCACTTTTCAAAATTTTCTAAAAAAGGTCAATTTATGGCTAATTTCTCAACCTTTTGGGATCATGTGTGACCTGAAGATATTATCCGATTCAAAAACTTCTTTTTTTCATTTCATTTATCTCGACAATTAGCAACTTCTCTGCACTATCTCGTTTCTATTCTAGCAACTTTTGAAAATTCAACCCACCCTAATGGTGAAGTGCCGAAATTGATAGTTTCTATAAACCAGCTCAGTACAATCTGACATAGAATTACTTTTACCCATGCCATCATAACGAGAAAAACTTGATTAGATATTTCTATAAATTACGTTTATGAAATTAATTTCTATATTTTACTTAATGTAAAGTTCCTTTATTTTATGGAACAGGCGAAAATTTATTTACCCCCCCCCCACCTTGTAAAGTCATCGCAGGTGAATAGATGAATGAACCCAAGGTTGATAGGTCGTACTTTTATGAAGCAAGGACAGAAAGATTCATCTCCCGTTCCCAACAACTCGACTTGGCGGTTAAGTGCGCTGTCTGAGCTTCTTGCCTGGGATTACAGAGAAACCTTAGGCGGCCACTCTTCCCAATCACCCCCCCTCCGACTAATCTAACAGCATCCCCTACTAAATCTAACAGAATGGGTCATTCTGTGCAAAAGCATTTGGCCTTTCCTCCGCACGGAGACGCTAAGGAAGGTTCTGGTGCACTGCAATCGAAATACCTAAGGATTTCAGGTCAAAAATTTTAGCTCTGATTCCGGTAGAGAAAAAAATTTTACTTTTATATATTACCTTATTGGTTAAACGTCGCGACTTGCCAATTTTTTTAAGCATAATTTGAAGTTTGTGGAATATTCTAAATAATATTTTAAAGCATGAGCAAGATTTATACCCTCTTTCTCTCTCTCTCTCTTTTGATATAGGCACAAATGTGGAAATTTAAATTGGATTTTCCAAGACTCTTCGAACTTGTCAGAAAATTATGAAAAAACGTAGTTTAATTTCCTCGACGCCGCACTTGTAGTTCCACGATGTAAGTAATAAAAATTTGCTTTTGATTTGAGAGGTGCCTTTAGTTAGAAATGAGTTATATCGAATTTCTGCTTAGCTCCTAACAAAATAGAAGGACTTCGCACAAGAAGTTAATATTTAACATGCAAAATATTTAAGAAAAATTGCTTTTCTGAAACTCGTGATATTTTTTGACAATTCATTTAAAGTGCTTTCTTACTTCAATTTCTTTAGAAATTACATGCCAGTCAAATATTTTTTTTTATACTTTTTAAAACTGTGACTAGTTCAAAGGTTCTTGTTGTAATGATTATTATTTTCTGAAGTATAAAAATAATAAACATTTCAGTCTTATTGCCATTACAGTAAGAGGGAAAATATTTCTTTAGATGACACCGTGAATAATCGGTTTATCATTAGTTACCAGGGGAATCTCCAGCTAAGAGATGATATTAATTAACTATAGTAGAATGATAATAGATAATATTACACTAGAATGATAGTATTATAGTAGAATGATAGTATTATAGCAGAATGATGGTATTACAGTAGAATGATAGTATTATAGTAGAATGATAGTAGTACAGTAGAATGATAGTATTACAGTAGAATGATAGTATTATAGTAGACTGATAGTAGATAGTAGTGTAGTAGAATGATAGTAGATAGTAGTGTAGTAGAATGATAGTAGATAGTAGTGTAGTAGAATGATAGTAGAGAGTAGTATCGTAGAATGGTATTAGATAGTAGTGTCGTAGAATGATAATATTATAGTAGAATGATAGTGGATAGTATTATACTAGAATAATATTAGATAGTAATATACTAGAATGATAGTAGATAGTATACTAGAATAATATTAGATAGTAATATACTAGAATGATAGTAGATAGTATACTAGAATAATAGTAGATAGTATACTAGAATAATACTAGATAGTAATATACTAGAATGATAGTAGATATTAGTATACTATAATGGTGGTAGTATACTAGAATGATAGTAATGTACTAGAATGATAGTAGTATTCTAGAATGATAGTAGTATTCTAGAATGATAGTAGCATACTAGAATGATAGTACTATGGCAGAAAAATAGTAGATAGTATATTGGTTGAATTATAGTAGGTAGTAGTATAGTAGAATGACAGTAATATGGTAGAATAATAATAGATAGTAGCATAGTAGAATGATAGTACTCGTAGATAGCGTAGTAGGATGATATTAATTAAGAATATTAGCGCTTTAATTTCATAAATAGTTGAAGTACATTTGATATCTTAAGTTTTTATTTTGCCGAATAACTTATTGATTTACTGATTATATGTCTAATTTTATATGCAAGGGAAATGCAGAATTTTAATAAATTCTGAGTTTCATGTTTGATAACAGCATCAAGAAATGGCCACAAACTAATTAAATTTCACGTGTTGGCCATCAATTCTTTAACCAGTATTCGCTTGTCAAGAAAGTGGAATAATTTTGTCATATTTTCTGTAGCGACTGCAAAAAGAACATTTTATTTCGACGCAGGACTTTCCCTTTCGAGTCAGCAAGTTTAGAGCGAATCATCTAAAAATGCTTTTTCAGAAACGATGTACTGGAAGGAAAGTTTCTGGAAATGGACATGGTGAGAATTGTATAAACTTGTCATGTCAGTTCTTTCTCAACTGGAAACATGAATTATCCATTAGACAGAAGGCTTCCGGATCTGAAGAAAGAAAGGAAACCTAAAACATAAATTTTGAGACTAGACTGAATTAAATGATTATGGGATTGAAATTTTGATTGAGGTTTTTTTTTTTAGAACTTAAGTATCTTAACGAACTCGATGGTACATATTTGAGAATTATATTCCATTTTATGATATAAAAGTTATTTACAGATGGGTAGATGAGGATTGGATACAATGGATAGCATATGTTTTAAACAATTTAATAAATTAGTTTTAATGATATCGTATATATATATTCTGTCTTTCTGTCTGTCTGTCTCTGCCTACCTCCTTACCTACCTATCTACACATGCTATACAAAATTACTACAACAATCACATAGGTGTCAATCAATATTTTTGCATGTGTGGGTCCCGAGAAAATAAAGAACGTAACCAGCTCAGGATGCAAGCACAAAAAACATAAGAAAAACATCCGCTAGGTTAAATCACCCGATGATCGTACCACAACCTCCCCACCCCCAAATTCACTTCTCCAATTTTTAAAACTCTCCCAAATTCCCCAATTTTTTTTTATTTTCTATGATCCGTTCATTCAGTTCAATATATAATAATAGAGCTATTTTTGTTTAGAAGAAAAAAAGACAACGTCCTCATCCTGGATTCGAACCAGTGCGCGAACCCTGGTTCGAACCCAGAATGAGGGCAGCGTCTCTTTTTCTCCCAAACAAAAATAGCTCTAGATTGAGCTAATAATACGTGGGTGTCAAATTTATTAGTAATAAAAAATCCCCCATGAAAAACTCACAAAAAACTCGCCCCGGTGGCTTTGTGTGTTGACCATTATTTGGCAATTGTGTTATCCCTGCGGAGGGTAATAATACCTTACAGTATAGACTTTGTTGTTGTATTACTTTTATTGTTGACCAGGATAGCCGTCACGGAATAGGTGTAACTCTATTATTTCTTTAGAAACTTTGACACAAATATAGTCATTTAAAAATGAAGCCACTGTTTTGGACCCATTGAACGCTTGACCCTCGTGGTATGAATAGAAAGTTGCTGTTCTTATTTTCATATTATGAATACAGAATTCATTTATCCATAATTGACGAAAATAGAACATTTCTTGGACTGGGCGACTGGCAATGGGAGATTCTGCACATAATCAAACGTCAATCCCATAATAGAACTGTTATCTTTTTGAGACTTGTTATTTCTTCGGCTTTACTGAAATATTTTGATGCTTGGCGCTTATGAATGATTAGTTCTGCACTAACAACTCTTTTAGCATTTTCACTGAGCTGTTTTACACCCAATTCTTCACATTTTGAGCCAGGTCAATTTGTGGTATCCCGGCTGAAAGTTGAAATGACGTTGAAGTACAATCTGAAAACAGGTTGTTTACCTTTTTTATCACGATTTTCGGCGCCATATTGCTAATGTAATATTGTCACATTCAACGTAGAGAATAAATACCACTTTACAATGTTATTTGAATGGCAAATTTTTTTACGGGAATGGATTCAATGAAATGATGGATAAGAATAAATATTTCTACTGGCGCAATGTTGTTTCAAGATCCTGCAGATTTTCCACGCATGTCGAGAGGGCTTTTATTGTCAATTTAGTCAGTCGTGCTCTATTAATCCTCTTGTCGGTTACTCTATGCAAATTTAAGAATACTTTCTTATACCTGTATTCTGCTTCCATCCAGTTGGATGAAATATTTATAGGAATAATAATGTTTAGGTTTAGCCTTCTCTATATCTTTCCATTTTGACATGTCCTAACATTACAGTGCTCGGGTAGAGCTTGCAACTTTGTGTCTCGCTCATGTTTCATGTTTGGTGTTGAAGTCATTCATGTGATTAAGGATAAATACTTGCTTCCAGGGTTGAGGCATGCTCCCAAAGGATTTTTAAAGTTATTAAGTTTTCCCCTAATTTTGTTTAATTTTGATGTTTTCATATTGTCTTTGGCCGCTTTTGCCACCACCAAGAAATCTCTGAAATTGCGCCGCTGTTTCATAATGATCATTAAGTAAAAAGTTAAAAAAATAAATTTACTTGCAGCTGTCTCCAGTGTTTCTGCCAGCATGGTTTTCATGTGCAAGACCCTTTATTTTAGCTTCTTTAATAACCACGTGTTTATGCAGTTCAACGTTTTTGACACCTTTTTCTTTCTTTTATTCTAATTAAAATCACCCTTCGAACTGCTGGATTCACTCATTTTTAAAAATAAGCAAACGAAATGATATATTATACAAGTGGTGTAGGCAGAAATTTCATATAAGGAGAGATTACAGAGCTACAACTGATATATTCCTATGTTAAATATACAAAATTTCATTGCAATGGGGGTTCAACCTCCAAAACCGGCCCCTGGCTACTCCTCTGCATTATACTTATTATTATTATAGATAGTAGTATAGTAGAATGATCTAATATGGTAGAATAATAGTAGAATAGTAGAATGATAGTAATATGGTAGAATAATAGTAGAATAGTAGAATGCTAGTAATATGGTAGAATAATAGTAGAATAGTAGAATGATAGTAATATGGTAGAATAATAGTAGAATAGTAGAATAATAGTAATATGGTAGTAGAATAGTAGAATAGTAGAATGGTAGTACTCGCAGATAGCGATATATGATGATATCAATTAAGAATATTAGGGCTTTAATTTCATAAATAGTTGAAGTACATTTGCTATTCTATGTTTTTATTTTGCCGAATAACTTATTGATTTACTGATTATATGTGTAATTTTATATGCAAGAGAAATAGCACAGACGATGAGCACTACTAATCAGCAGAACTGGTAAAAAAAAAGTGAGAAGTATACGATGATTAATGTCTGACAACACTGATTTACGACTGCGCACTAGAAAGAAATAAACTCGCGTTCTTCAAAGCCAAAAAATGACGATTCGTTGTTCAATCCTGGCACCTAATGTCTTCAATAAATAATTTCGAAGTGGTCTAACCTCCGGTGAGAAAAGACTATTCGAAATTTATTTCAGAAGGCCAAGTGCTTTTCACGATTATTGAAACCATATCTGAGCCTTTTCGGCTCATAGGTACATGGGTACATGAAAACAAAACGAAAAAGTCCATTGTGAAAACAAAAACCGCGATGAGCCTGTTTCGAAATTTGCAATTCGATTGTAGGGTGTATATTTATTGTAGCTGTTATTTGCTTTAGTTTTGGGGTTTGTTATTTACCATAGTAGGGTAGGAGAAGGAGGGTAATAGTGTATTGATCCCCATTGTTACTTTTGCGTTAATTCATGCTCCCCTTGTTTTGTTGTTTCAAGCTATTTTGGTTTATATTTGGTGTATTGGGGCCTTGTCATAACCTTTATTTGGACATTTTTACAATACTACCTTATCAACATAGCATCATTTGACTACCGTACAATAAGTGTTATTTATGTGTAAAATGTATTTGTAAAATGAAAATAGAAATCTACCAAAGAACACCCACAATATGCAACCTCGAAACACCGGTACAACTATGTAGCGTGGAAATACATTCTATCAATGAGCAAATAATAACTTTAGCACGTTTAATTTCACCATTATTTTCATTTTACAAATTGGCAACAAGTTATTATTTACATTTGATATAATTTAATAATCTTTTCATTCCTAAAATTGTTTTCCATTTTATAACTTGGCAAAAGCTTGTTACATTCTGATGATGACCCTCCAGTGAAGGGTCGAAAGAGCTTAATGATGTATTAAAACTTACCGCAAATTCAACGTTGTAGTTATTCAAACAATTGATGTAATTGGATTGAATACAGTTAATATAATTGGGTTGAATACAATTGATATAATTAGGTCGAATAAAATTGATATAATTGGATTGAATACAAATGATATAATTGGATTGAATATGAATATTTACCGAAAGATTGCAGCGACTGTCCAGAACTTACCATAACTTGGAAAATTTCGTCATGGGTCTAAGGTATAAGAAAGGATTCCGTAACGCTTCGAGAACTTCTGTTTCCTTCATCAGGACCACATATTATTGCCCAAATGAGGAAACACTGGGGTGAGCAAATTAATACAGAAACTGGAGTCGATACCCGTGGAATGCTCAAATATTGCTATGTTGTTCGTCGAAATCGCGGGTGAACAATCTAAGGGTTAACGAATAAATTTATCGTAGGGGAAGTTCGAGTAAGTTGACGAACTTAAGCAATACTTGCGATTAAGTTGTTACAGCTTGCAATTAGAGCTGCAGTTTTATCTGTATTTAGTGAACTACTGGTTAACTCTAACCACGAATTATCAGATTATTTTTAACAACAAGAAAAATGAACAAAGAAACTTTATTGCATGAAGCGCAGTTTCGTCATCTTATCCTCAGTGGGGGGGGGTAAAATGAAGAATGATTAAATGGTGCAATGGAAGTTAATTTAGGGATTTTTTGTCATGTATTTCAGGGCTCACCAAAATTACATATATAACATCTTAATCTTAGCTTCCTTTGGATTGATATCAGAGCATTTGGCACATGAGTGCATTCTCTGCAGAGAGAGCATTGAAATCGTAGTTCATCTTTACTGTACTCAGAACAAAAAATGCACTCTCTCTCTCTTCTTTAGAGGGAGTATCTCACTTTCTTGATAACCAATGTGAATTGGTGAGTCGGATGATGTTTCATCTAGATCTCTCTTGAAAGCTTTTTTTAGAATTCTTGCTCATCGGGAATTTATGCTTAATGCATAATTGTCTTTGCTTATTAATAGCTTCTTTACTTTTTGCATTTTTTATTTGTTTCTCTCTTTTTTTTACTTTTCTGTTTTTCTACTCTGTAGAACTTTTCTAACAGGAGAATTTGCAATATGGAAAGAAGGCAATTTTTTTTGCTTCCTCTGTTGTGGAGTTTCATGAGGTAAATCTGATATTCTCTACATTTCTTCATCAGCAGTAGGAGTGAATGATATCCCAGCTATGAGGGATGTTGGCATTGGTGTGGTATAAATTGCTTCAAGACATGCATTTTCTGTGGCTTTCGATGGTGTAAAGTCTATGTTGTCAAAGGTCTGGTAGTTGAGTGGCTCAATGCCAGTTGCTCTGAACCCATTGATGACATTATTCAAAGTTGCTGCTTTCATGAACGCTATACCGAATAATTTTGCAATATCTTTTAATCGAAAAGTCCGACCTGGATGACTTACAAGAAAATCAGAACAAGTATGACTATACAGTCTGTTTTAAGTGGACCATAGATAGAAATGTCCAAAAGCTGCATTTTATGGCTTGCATGTGGTGGAAACCCTAACCTTGTTGCATGGATTTTTCGATATAAGTTGATAGCTTCCAATGTTACATGTGACGATTAGTTATCCATAGGAAGAAGTATGGGATTGGCCTTGGATGGTCCTACCTGTGTAAGGAAATGCTCTAAAAGTTTAATAAAACTTTCAGATTTCATTCATCCAGATTTGTGGCCGACTTCAACCCAGCCTGGAAGTGCATCTTCAAGGTATGCTGGCTGTATTCTTCCTCTGGGGTAAGTAAAAAAATTGGAGATATAAAGTGGCCAGTAGCTCTGATGCATAAAGCAACGCTCACATTCATTTCTCTCTCTCAATAGACATTATTTTTATCACTCTTCTTGTGCCTTTCTTTCTCAAAACGGAAGGTGTGTTTGTGGGAACGGTGTAACATCCCGTTTCATCCATGTTGTAGATTTGGTGTGGCTGATAGTTATGCTTCCCTCGTAGGTCTTTGCAAACGTTGAAAAAAATTTCTACGTTTATCTTGTTAAATGCCATTAGACGTGATACAGACGTTGCCTCTGATTTTCGAATGAAAAGTTACACTTTTTCATGAAAACTTCTATAAAATCTTTGCCGACTTCTCTTTTTGCCTTGTTAAACCTAAGCGAAATTTTATGTGCTTCTGCAAAGTTATAGACTAATCTTACAAAGTTTGCTATTGTGAAGTCAAAGGCTCTTTTATCCAACTCCCGTACATATTCCTCTAGCTTCTGTTCATCTGAGGATGTATTTTTTAATCGTCCTGAATTCTTTGGTAGCTTCTAAGAGAGAGAGAGAGAAGAAAACGAGGGATAAGTTTTAACAAAAATGCAAATAAATGAATGTAGTAGCTCGATAATATTTAAGATTTAAGGAACGGAACAATCTTAATATGCAGAGTGTGTGTGAGGGGATGAAATTAATATAAAATATTTTCGGCACACCTACGATTTTGGAGTTCAACTGTGAACCCTAATATTATTTATGTTCAATTAAACATAAATAATATTAGAATTCAGTTGAACTCTAAAATTGTGGTTGTGCCGAAAATTGTTGTATTAATTTAAAATTTAGTCTTGATCTAAGATAAGTTTATGAAAAATTTAAATTAAATTTTCTTTAGACAAAAGTAGGCTGGAAGAAAATCGACATGTTGCTTAAGAATCATTCGGTGAGAAAAAGAAAAAATGATAACCACAGAAATTAGGTTATCCCTATTCAATCAATAAAGAAGCAAATCAGATGTCACAAAATAAATATAAGTAGGCCTACTTACATTTCCTTGACATTTTTAGATGTATCGTCTTAGAATTGCCTCGGGAATACCGAATTGTTTGGCTGTAGCATTCGTAGAAACTCCACTTCAACCTTGCCTCATCGCCTCTTTCATAACATCTTCACACAAATTTTTACAGGTTAGTCTTTCTGTTGCACGGTTTTACCATCTCTGAAATGAACAAAAGTATTCATAATTTGTCTATTAGCCTACTTATTTTGAAAAACAAAAAGTTTTCTAAATTTCGGGTAAGATGACGGATTCGCCATCTTGCCCGAACTACATGTTCATCATCTTACCCGACAGAGTGATCTCC
>QLNU02008102.1:0-18594 GCA_006491805.2 Dysdera silvatica | reverse complement strand
CTCTTGCTGGCGGAAGACCCTGGGCTCCCGCCCCTAAAGCCCGTGAATTAATCCAGCAAATGGACAAGCAACGTCGGGTTGAGATAACTCAGCATTATGAGAAAGTAAAAAATAATAAAAAATTATTAAAACGATATATTTACGCAACATGTTATCTAGTAATACAAAAGCTACATGGTCATGATGAGTAAAAAATTCGATGAATAATGGCAACTGTACAAAACATTTAAACTTAACTCGAGAATACTATCCTCGACTAGATAACCATTTAAATGATTTTAGCATATTTCAAGGAACATACTACAAGTAATACATAAAGAAAATCCCCAGAGGCCTATAAGTGAAATGAAAAAAAAAAGTTTTTAAAAGTATTGGACCATATTCGATTGTAAAAGGGATTAAAAATGCTCCATTTATTATCCGAATTTTCAGACAAGCAGGTTCACGAATTATTGGTTTAAATGAATGAAAATAATCTAATAAGACACACTTGAAGATGTATATAAGCTAGCTGAATTTACCTTAATTATACCAAGTAGAATTGCTGCAGTAGAAGGTTGGTTTTATGTAGTCAAAACAATAAAGACTTGTTACCAAGATATGCAAGCTCAAGGAAGATTGTGTGGCCTTAGTTTATTGACTATAGAGATAAATACTGTTGGGGTTGAAGAAAAGCAAATCATTCTATATTGATGTGTTAAATCAGTTTTTGTCACAGACAAGAAAAATTGAACTAATTTAAAAATAATATAAATTTGTAATGCTTATTTACAATGATTGTGTCCGGTGAATTTGTACGTCTCTGTCTTAAAAATTAAAAGTTTGTGATTTATATCTTTGTTATGCCGATATACTGAAATATAATATATTATAGAGGAATAAGGAGAAGGGTGGACGAGAAAAATGGGGGGGATACTTGGAGATGGGGGAAAATACGCTCCTTTGGTATACTGAATTTAAAAAGAATTTGACGAATTCGTTGTGTTTTGTGTTTTTTCTGAGTTCTTGTTAAGTTCGATATTTTTATGGTGTTTGATGTTGCCTGTATTTTCGTATTGTCATGTTTTTGTCACGTCTATAGAAAAGGAGTGGATGAAAAAAAAGGGGGAAGGGGAATCTTTTTTGTTTTTGATTATGATATTGTCGACCCATTGGGCATCACGGGCTTTGTCAAACTCACGTCTTTTCTGGTTTGGCCCTGGCGAGATATCAAACATATAATGTGTAAAAATCTTTGATATTGTATATTTTCATGTGATATTGAGCCAAATTTGTTTAAATAGATAAATAAATAAATAAATAATAAAAAAGAAGTAAAATTTAAAAAAAAATGATGATTATCACTGCCCAATTGAATTCCAAAAATATTATTCCGTTCAGCACACCTATATTTAAATTTAACCATACGCCACTGATATGTTTGTTTGTTTGTTTGTTTGGCTTTTTTATGGCGCAAGAGCATCTGGGCTATACTGCGCCAAAGGTATGTAGGTAGGTAGGTAGTAAGTCGGTGTATGCGTGCGTGCGTGCGTGCATGCATGTATGTATGTATGTGTGTGTGTATGTGTGTGTGCTCGTGCGTGTGTGCTTATGTATGTATAGGGTGGTCCTGATCTTTACCGACAAAATAAGAGGGGTTTTTGGGGACACCAAATAATGCATATTTGCCTATATCCCGGTGTCCGTAAAGGGGCCCGTTTTCTTGTAAATAAGGAAGACAGGTGGCGGTGGGTATGTGAAAAGGATAGAAAAAGCTAGAATGGTTAAGAAGATCATGAAAAGCCACCCAATAGGAAGAAGGAAAGTGGAAGTCCTGGAAAAAAGTTGGATTGATCAATTGGAAAAGCATCTGCGAAGAATTTGAATGGGAGAATGGCAAAGAAAGGTCTTAGAGCCTTGGATAGAGAAGAATGGGTGACGATCATTAAGAAGGCCTATCTCCACTAGGAACTGTAGCTCCGAAGAAGTAGAAGACGAAACGAACGGAAGGAAATTGAGGGATATGTAAACGTAAATTTCGCACATTTTTCGAAAAGTTGAAGCAACTTCCGAAAATAAGAAAGAAGATGACAAATTGTAGTCTTAAAAATAGTTTTTATTAGTACCTCCAATGATTTCCGTTAGAATAATAAAATTTTGTATAAAATTTCATTAAATTTCTAAAGGAATATTAACTCCGCGTAAAATATATTCACTATACATGAATAAGTACATATAATTAGAGTAGTAATGATGGTTAAATAAAGATAAAAACCGTGGCTTCCTGCAAGAATGACGATTTCCCAAATAAAAGTTAAAATGGCAAAAATCTCGGCGCAAAGGAAACAAGTTCCATTTGGACCAACAGAAAAGGCGGAAACGTTATTTCCGTCGTAGGTGAAAGATTATTTTGTGCGACAGCTATTCAGAAATAATTAGTGCTATTGACTTTTTGGGGTAAATAGCCTTTCAGATACTTTTAGAATCTAAAAATTCCAGATTGATAATTCAATTTATTTCCGGTGGAGTTGAAATCTCATCCTGAATTTTGAAACTATTCCTAAACCAATATTAAGCTAACCTACTTGGTGTGCGAGAAAACTCAATTTCAACAGAGAAATACGATTAAGAAATTGATTAGCTTTGCTGAAGATTAAATTAGAAATTTCGATATAGAACTGCAATTATCAACGAAGTATTTGCAACAAGAGTTATTTGGTATTGTTATTAAATCTTTAAAGCTAATTTGTGAACGTGAATTTCTATGCAGCCTGCGATAACTAGAAAAGTATTTTGCATTTATTTACATATATAATTGAATCTGCAGTATTCTGCCTAATCAAATTATGATAAACGTTATATACAGGGGAAAATTTCACCAATGGTAGAGTATTTAAGACTAAACCATTCCGGATGCGATATTTCAACAGCCCACGTTGTACGCTCAAACAAGGGTACACATGTACAGTGTTAAAGGCAGAAAATGTTTTCTCATCATAGCCGATAATGTGGTAATATTAGAAAATAAATTGTTTTTTATACGTGAGATATTATTACTCTCCACAGGGTGAGCACGACTTCCAAATGGTCGTCATATAGAGCCGCCGGGGCGTACTTTTTGTAACAAATATATAAAAAACTATTTATCGTCTAATATAAAGTGTATATATAGGCGACGTTTACAGCAACGTGAATGTTGTCCCTTATGTTACGCTACTTATTATTCTGACCTTTTTCCAAAGGTACGAGCGAATAAAAGAAATGATGGGTATTATTTTACGGCGCTGAAATCTAATGAGGTTGAAACCTTTTTGGAACCAAATGTGGAAAAGAAATTAACATAAAAGTAAAAGCTAGTTTTTGATTGATGTTTTAGAAAAATACTTTAATTGTTCTTCAGATTTTTGTCTTCAATCGGAAATTTGCGAAGGAAACGCTTAGAGATTTTAACTCACTATATATATATAATTTCAGAGGCAAACGTCTTCAAGAATTTCAATGTATGGCACGAATAGACTATGTTAGAAAGGGCTATCAAAAGCTAAATACATTTGGCATATCCGACAATTCTGAAATTTGTATTGCAAAACAGGGCACGGATTACAATTTTATCCAATACTAAAATTTATTTTGAGACGAAAATATAATGATTCTGAAAAAATATTATAAATTTATTTCACTAAGAAACTAAATTCAGATGAAGAGGATTTGGAGCAAGTGCTGTTTGAAAAAGCATCGTATAATTATTATATATATGCTATCTACGCACATGGCATATTGAACCACCTGTACTTATACGGTGGAGTGGTTTTACGTAATATATATATTAATGAGAAGAACATTCTGAACTAATATTGCGATATCATTTGATTGCCGTACGCAATCAACGCCCAAGGTTAATTGAACCACCTGGATTTTTATGGTAGCGTAGGTGCAGAATCCATGTATATATACTGCTGCAAGCTATGCACTGAAATTCTCGACAGTCGATGGTAACTCTGAGCCGTCATCTGGAAGATATAAAACTATACTGAGCATCACTGCAACGATTAAGGTAAGAATAAAATTTACTCGACCTGATTATAATTATGGTGATACACTCTGCCATGCGATATTTTTGATGTTAAGTTGATATTCTTAAATTTGAGGTTAAAGATGTTGAGCGGTAATTAGGTTAGAAATGCAGGAAAGCAGAAATCTGTAGCTCGTTACATGGCTCGCTTCCAGACGGGTAAAATATTACATAGATCGTTTTTTACAGACTTGTTGTTTTGACATTTTTGTTGCATATTTATAAATGTGAAGTTAAAAAGAACTTAAAATTTGTGTTAATTCATGGCCTTAATTTAGAAAGCCATGACAATGTGCAGTGTGGATCCTGAGTTGTTGTTGGGAGTTTTAATTCATATTGAGTTAATGAACTGAATTGGAAATGGGAATTTCTAGAATTTTTTTAATAAGTTCTCGACACGGTTGTAGCACGATTTCGATGTGTAATATATGTGTCCATAATGTAGAAAACATGTTTCGTTGTCTTAATCGAAATTTGAGGAAAACGCGAGTTTGATAAAATTGAAAAACTGGGGCTGATAATTGTAATAATTGCCATGTTTTCGTTTATTTATCACTGGTACTATATAGATATGTCCTGGTGTCATTAATAAAGAAGGAAAAAAATTGTGGGTGAGGCAGCTGCGTTCTATGATTCTCAGAGTTTTACTAGGGGAAAAACATGTTTGCAAGGTATTTGTAAGTTCCCTTGTAGTTATAGTTTAGTAGTGGTATTTACTTTTTTCTGGAGACTCCATTATGAAAGAAAATCCCGAGACGGCACTAGAAGTTTTCTTAGATTTCGTACGTTTTTAAGGAGTGCTATTGGTTGTGCTTGTACCAAAGTGCCGAGACCACAGCACCTACGTCATAGGATGACTGATCATCCGAAGACGTGCGGCCATGAATCAGTTAAAACTTCTTTATTTTTCAGCTGTCTTGTTCTAGGATCCTAGGGTGGGGGGATGGCATTTCGTGGGGGCTGGTTGGTGCCGTGCCGCCGGCGACCACGTTAAGAGAGTGCGAATAGCGACCTAACTAATAATTATCGTGCCGAATGCAAACTTTTCACTACTACTACTACTATTTTTTTTTCAATGCATATATATATATATATCATCATCATCATATTCAACCATTATCTATCCACTGCTGGATGAAGGTCTCTCCAAATGCTTTCCACACAAGTCTATCCTGAGCAATTCGCTTCCACGTCACCCCAACCTGTTTTCTTATTTCATCCACCCATCTAGTTTGAGGACGTTTTCTAGGTCTTCGGTGGTCTCTTGGAATCCAGTTCAGAATTTCTGTTGTCCATCGTTGATCAGTTCTTCTTGCAATATGCCCAGCCCATCGCCATTTCAGCCCTTTTACTTTAACAATGATGTCCTCTACTCTAGTTTGCTCTCTCACCCAAGTGTTTCTTTTTCGATCTCTCCTAGTTATTCCAAGCATGCACCTCTCCATGCTCCTTTGCGTTGTCTGTAACTTTCGTATTGCTCCAACTGTTAGACTCCATGTCTCTGATCCATAAGAGAGGACTGGCAATACACACTGGTTGAAGACCTTTCTTTTTAGACACAAAGGCAATTTCCCCTTCAGGATAAAACTGTTTCTTCCAAATGCACTCCAGCCAAGTTTAATACGTCTGTTGAGTTCTTTCATAATGTTGCCATCCATTGAAATCAGCTGGCCAAGGTAAATATATGAATCAGCAATTTCTAGCTCAATGTTGTCAACTTGTATTTTTGTTTCCTCTACGAAATTATTGAACATGATCTTAGTTTTTTGTAGGTTCATCTTGAGTCCAACTTCTTTACTTCTAGTTGAGAGCTCCTGTACCATGTCTTGGAGTTCTGATGGGTTCGTTGAAAAAATAACAATGTCATCAGCAAACCGCAAATGATTTAAATATTCACCATTTATTTTTATTCCCTTGTTATTCCAATTTATCTGCTGAAAAATCATCTGTAAAGCTGAAGTAAAAAGTTTTGGAGAAATGGTATCTCCCTGCCTCACACCTTTACCAATTTTAATAGTTTTGGTATCTTTATGTAACCGAAATTTTGCACTTGCATTTTTATACACACGTTTCACCATGTCAATGTACACATCCTCGATGTCTGCTGATCTTAAAGAGTTGATGACTGCTGATGTTTTAATAGAGTCAAAGGCCTTCTCATAGTCAATAAATGCCACACACAATGGAAGTTCATATTCATGTGTTCTTTCAATTAATTCTCTTAATACTTGAATATGGTCCACTGTACTGAATCCACTTCGAAATCCAGCTTGTTCTCTTGGTTGAGCTGCATCTAATTTTTTCTGTAGACGATGTGTTAGCACTTTTGTGAAGATTTTATAAATAGCAGGTAACAAGCTAATTGGTCGGTAATTTTTTATTTTTAAACAATTTTGGCAGAGTTTCTGCAAGTTTATTTTATAAATAATACAATAGAAAGTGTTGAAATGACCTTGTAATGGCAGTAATGTTGAAATTAAATTCAAATGCGTAATTAAAAAGATAGCACATGATCAATCAAAGGCAGTTTTGAAAGTGTGGCTTCATCTTATAAACCGAGAAATGCCAGCTATCGAAAGGGAATGATGAACAGGTGTTTCCATCTACATTTAAGAACCGCGATTAGATGTATTTAATTGCAATGATTATTCTTTATAAGAAACATTTAAGATTTCTTTCTAAGGGAGAAATTTGCAAATATTCTGTTTATACAGCTCATTCGAAAACTATTTAAAATTAAACATTTCTTAATGGAGCTTAAGTCTTCAGAAATGGCTTCAACACTATTTGAAAGCACTTTCTGTCTGAAGAGTTCACCTAAAATCAAATTTTTTATAACATGTTTTCTGAGACATGTGTCATATTGCAAGTACTGAACAAAAGCAAATAAAAATTGTTTTCTTTTATCGCATATTTGAAAGACAAATCTATTATTTTCATTGATAGTAATAAGTAAATCTAAAATGTGAACTCGAATTCTAGATACAGAGGTATCTTTCAGTGTTAATCGTGAGGGATAAAAATCAAGATCCAATTGATGCTCCATACCATAGCATATACAGATTATATCATTTATATATCTTCCAAAAAATAAATCCGTTCTTGGTGAAGATAAACTTTCATATTTATGTAAGTATAAATCTGTAGCTAAAAAAAATACACACCTCCTTGAGAAATAAATCTTACCTGTTTATAATATCCAGTGATATTATATACCACGTTATATTGAATTATTCCACGTTATACGAAATTTAGGGAACCCGACAGAATTGGGGCTTACATCTCTGGCCTGGGAATCCTGCACGTTAATCAGACCCTGTGTATAAGTAATTGTTTCGACGTAACCTAAAACTAATTAGTGGACAACCGTTTTGTGATGAAGAATACCCATTCTATAATACGAAAAGCAATTTAGTCTATTAAATGTATGTGCAAAATTACATTCAAGGCATGGCTCCAACGATGAAAAAATTATTTTGTAAAATTAATGCCCGATAATAGAATGTGAAAATTGTTTCGATAAAAATAAAATGACAAACACACGGAGTATAATGTGAATTTATACTCTCAATACACAGGATACCCACAAAAAAAAAATGGATCCTTCATTTTTCAAATAGTTATAAAATAAAAAGTTCTAGTAATATTTTAAAAATGTTTATGGCAACAGATACACAAAAATAAAATATTTTTATATTTTCGTCTTATGTTACAAACATTTTATGTATGTCCCATCCCGTAACTCTGCAAACATCAATGCGATAATCCAGCTCCATGCTGTCTGCGGCAAATGCTTTTATCGAGTTTTTAGCTCTGGTGATGTTTTCCTGCAAATCATCCAGAATTGTTGGCAGTGGAGATAAGTACACCCTTCCTTTTACATACCCCAAAGGAAAAAAATTACAAATACTTCTGACGGGTGATTTTGGGGGCTACTTACAAAACATGTCTGCATATCCAAGGCGGCCATTCCATCTGTTTAGCAGGTGATTGTTCAGAACTTCACGGACGTCAAATGCCAGTGCAGTGGCGCCCCATCTTGCTGAAAGAGGTCGCGACCACCCTCTGCAGCTAGTTGTGGCAACAACCAAATGATCCAGGGTTCCTCTGTGGGAGAAACATGGGCCATCCACAGTCCGCTTTGATACGGTACAAAGCACCTTAATTTTAGGAGAGTCCCGAAAAACTTCGAGGGTCTGATGTGGATTTTCATTTCCCCATATTGTGTATGCTCCCTCCATTGTGATGGTTGATCTTTCCATTTAAGTGGAAACGATCTTTGACAGGAGCAGGGCCCGATCACCGCAAAGGCTTGCACAGCCCGGGCTTTGTGACACGATTCTATTCTACGCATATGCGTGGACTACGCACATGCACAGAAGGATCGTTCACCGTGCAGTTCCCGCTCTCGCTAGAGTCTATTCCCAAAGTCCCGACTTCGGACACCTTTGCGGTGATCAGGCCCTGGACAAGAGGGCACCACCTTTTTCCATTAACATCTGGAAATTAACACAAAATGCAGTTCGACTGTGATAGTCCTGCGGGTAAAACTTTCGGACGAGTTGCAGCTTGTAAGGCAGAAACAGCAAACCTTTTCGTCAGATCTTGCTGACCCTGCTTTTTGGGATTTGTAGTTATCAGCTAGCTATGCCCGTAGACTATTTTAGGCTGTGCGAGAAGACTTCCATTACGAGATAAACAACTTCTTCAGAGACGAGTGGTCGGCCAGAATGTCCCTTTCTCTGATAACAGATGCATGCCTTGCCTTTAAAGTTTGTATACCACTTCAAATTCAATTTATTAGTAGGCGGATGCACATTAAATTTGCGTTTGCAAGAACGCTGAACCGTCTCAACACTTTCTGTTTTATTAAATTTCAGAAACCACCAACTGCATTGTTGTGAGGTGAACACCACCTTGAAAAACACCGCTTTGCAGCTGTTACAGGAATGTAATGATATTTTTTGGAAAATAAAAGAAAATGTTTAATTTTTATGTATCTGTTGCCATTGAAATATTTATAATGTCAAAGTAAGTTTTTATTTTACAACTATTTGAAATCAAGGACTCTTTTTGTGGGCTCCGTGTATTTCCGCGCATTCTAGTAGTTTGGAAAACAAAACGGACAATATTTGTCTACGAAATGACGGTGCATAAACTTATAGTTTCAATGAAAAGCACATCCAGACTCAAGGTATTTAGAAACGTTATTAGCAGAGCAGACAAGTAGTCTCGTCAAACTTATCGTTTCTGAATATGCATTCATATTGTAGTGATCTCTTACAGCAGGATACTCAAGGATAACATAGATCTTTACGTAATTCCAAGAAACTAAAATCAAAAAATAATTTAATATGGTTTTCTAAACGTGTACATTATATGATAATTGTCGACTTTTTATAACATAGTTTCTCAATTCCCCATCAAGATCGTGAAAGCTTTTGACTATGAGATTGGTTTATGCTATACCAAAAATATATGTGCACGCTACTGATTTACGTTCGTGCTACTGATTTATGATATACAACTGATTTACATTTATACTTTTAAATTACGATAATCTACTGATTTGTGAATTATAAATTATTAGCTTTTGCAATAATCGTAAAGAATAAGACTTAATGATTCTGAACTACGTCGCATTTTATAGCACTGAAATCTACATCATATTTAAAATGTAGTTTCTAGGTCTTTCTTCACAAACATGAAAATAATCAACTAATAACACAAGCTAAATTGACCACAGCCAAGTATATCCAAACTGAAACATCGTACGTACCACATGATTTCACAAAATAAGAAACAAATGTGAAGATGATCGGTTACGCATCTGTGCCCGTGGGTGAGACTACATGATCCTCATCTTTTCATCTATCACCGCACGCCCACGTACACGATGCCCAAGATATGATCTGTGCATTTCGTATGAGGGTGCTCAGCGCTAAATTGCCATAAGGATAAGAGTGGGTGTCGGATAAAAAATAATTATATGGTCTTTTTTATAAATATAATTTATGAAATAAAAATTTTCAAAGGTTTGGATATGTAAATAAAAATGATATCGTTGTTTTCATTCGTTTCAGACGTTTCAACGCAATACATCATGAAGACAGTAGAGTTTATTTCCTTACTTGGGATTCTATTTTGGGTTGGTTTTGCAGCTAATATAACGAAAGAGGAACTTGTACAAGCGATTAGCAATTCAACGAAACTTCTTTGCAGTAAATATTTTAAAACGATTTATTTTTCAATGTCTACTTTCTTCCTTTCAAAGTCTTAGTATTAAAATAAACTAGTATATTCAGTTATATATTTTTTTTGTGTATGCAGAGTTGCCGAAATTAAACTTCTCCAACTCATAGGGCTATAAACGTCGCTCTTTTGTTCATAATGTTATGTAAGTTGGAAAGCAAATACTTCAAATTATGCGTTCGAGAATTATTAAAAAAATTGTACAAAAAGTCGCCAATAGACGGCGTTGTAACACGAGTGAAACGTGATTTGAAGAAACGGAGCTTCTGTGAAAGCTATGTGCATGACGATTTTGATAATAGAGGAAAGAAGGCATAAACAAGAGTTTTAAGCTTCTCTCACAAGCAGGAGTTTCCAGTTCGTCCATACGAAATGCCGCCTTCGATAGGCAAAGCGTACTTATAAGGGAACCACTTTTGTGGAAGCTCGCACTTTGAGACAAGACATATCACAAATGATAGTCCCTAAATTTCTAATTAAGAACAACTGTTGAACTTAATCCAAATAAAGAGTGTGATGGCATTTAAGGGATAAAATTATACGAAAGATCATTGTGAGTATTTTAAAAACATTATACAAAAACTACGCTTTTTAATTCTAATATTTGGCGCATTTGGCTATGGTTTAGAAGAATTGGCGATATCGGCATGAAACATTCATTATTCAATAACGCTCATATTGTAGCGTTCCTTGACACTATTTTTAAGAATGATAATAATCTAATGAAAGGGAAAACATCTTCTAAATTTTAAAGCCGTAACATCAAGATATTTTATATAAACTTTTAATAAAAAAAATTTTTAATGCAGCTAGCATTTCAAAAATTTTATACGTAAATAATTTGTTTTAAAAAGTAGACAAGTATCCTATTGAACGTCTGTTATTCTTTGCAGAGTCGACCTGGCTTTTGTAAAAATTTGACGCTGAAAGTTTGAACGTTGAAAATCAAACAAAAACTTTCAATATGAGAAAATTATAAAAGTGACTCAAAATATCGAAATTTGAAGCATTTTTATAAATTATGGTAATGAGACTTTTCATAAAACTGAAGCATAATTTTGCCTCGCAACGTTTACGCTTTAAAAAAAAAGGACGTAAATTACGTTCATTATGACTTAAAATCATAAATCATTAAATTTTAAGTAAATTGAAATCTAATTATTATCATGTGTATGTTATATGAAAACAAGTTAACTGCACCGATAATATTTTTAGCTTGTAAATTGAAATTCTAGAACGGACTCAGGAAGGGACCAGACAGATAAAACGAGAATTTTCGTTGGTCCCAAGCGCCTCGTTAGATACGGGATCTACTGTACTTATATATACACTATTTATAATATAAATGCCAAACAAAAATTGTCTAGTGTACCCAAGAAATCTTAATCCGGGCCTGAGTACTGTACATAATGGAATGCTACACCATTCTAAGCTAAGCAAACAGTGGCGGATTACCCGAATTGCGGATTCTGCGGCCGCACAGGGTCTCGCAAACCATGGTCCTCCAAATGACTGGAATGTGTCACTTCCGAATAGATATCCAAAAACAACAAAAAAAGTATTTGTAAAAATTTGTAAATTCATATTTGAAAACAAAACCTATTATAATCATTTTGTAGTCCCGTTTCCTCCATGCTAATGAATAACAATGCCAAAGAATAAAGATATTACTATGTTCTTTGTTAAGGGAATAAAGGGAAAGGCACTGACTCGTATCTCTCAGCAATGATATGTGAGGAATTCATTCATATAATGGCAGATGAAGTTCGAAAAAGCATAGTAAGGGAAGCATGGAAAACTAAACATTTCTCCTCTGTATGGACTCAACTTCAGATGTATCTCACCGTGATCAATTTTCTTTTACTTTGAGGTGCGTGAATGCTGATGATCATCCGGAAGAACGTTTCTTAGAATTCCTGCACTCATAGACATAAGCACTCAACACACACACACACACACACGCACACACATACACACACACACGCACGTCGATGCACTTGCCAAGTTTTCCGCCCTATCAGATGACCTTCCTATAATATACGATAAAGCTCTTACGACCGAAATCGAAAAACTGTCGAAGATACAATACTTCCTAAATGGAAGGAACTATGGAAGCATTCAAAGAACGGCAGCGTAACAAAGAAATTTTTCCCAACCGTCAAAGATAGGCTGAATGCAAACCGTCTAGAACTCTCTTAAAAGCTAACACGTAGTTGCTAACTAGTCATGGAGAGTTAGGCCAATATTTTCAAAGATTCAGTTTGCGAGAATACTTTGCCTGCTTCTGTGACGAAACTGTTGAGCAAACAGTGAAACATGTTATTTTACACTGTCCGACACTAGAACCTGCTAGAATTAGCGTGCTTAGGAAAGCGACAATCTACGGCGAACAATGGCCTCCTGCACTTAAAGAAATGGTTTCTAAAGCGTTTTTCGGTGATTCTATGGTTTTTTCTCCTCTACTGTATTTTTGTAGTTTTTCTCACTTTAGTTCGAATTCCACAAATCAACTGAAATTTATAAATAACTCAATAAGTATTAAAAGCTATTTATATCAATTATATTATCTATCTTGCACATAATTGCATATATATATATATCATCATCATCATCATATTCAACCATTATCTATCCACTGCTGGATGAAGGTCTCTCCAAATGCTTTCCACACAAGTCTATCCTGGGCCATTCGTTTCCACGTCACCCCAACCTCTTTTCTTATTTCATCCACCCATCTAGTTTGAGGACGTTTTCTAGGTCTTCGGTGGTCTCTTGGAATCCAGTTCAGAATTTCTGTTGTCCATCGTTGATCAGTTCTTCTTGCAATATGCCCAGCCCATCGCCATTTCAGTCCTTTTACTTTAACAATGATGTCCTCTACTCTAGTTTGCTCTCTCACCCAAGTGTTTCTTTTTCGATCTCTCCTAGTTATTCCAAGCATGCACCTCTCCATGCTCCTTTGCGTTGTCTGTAACTTTCGTATTGCTCCAACTGTTAGACTCCATGTCTCTGATCCATAAGAGAGGACTGGCAATACACACTGGTTGAAGACTTTTCTTTTTAGACATAAAGGCAATTTCCCCTTCAGGATAAAACTGTTTCTTCCAAATGCACTCCAGCCAAGTTTAATACGTCTGTTGAGTTCTTTCATAATGTTGCCATCCATTGAAATCAGCTGGCCAAGGTAAATATATGAATCAGCAATTTCTAGCTCAGTGTTGTCAACTTGTATTTTTGTTTCCTCTACAAAATTATTGAACATGATCTTAGTTTTTTGTAGGTTCATCTTGAGTCCAACTTCTTCACTTCTAGTTGAGAGCTCTTGTACCATGTCTTGGAGTTCTAATGGGTCCGTTGAAAAAATAACAATGTCATCAGCAAACCGCAGATGATTTAAATATTCACCATTTATTTTTATTCCCTTGTTATTCCAATTTATCAGCTGAAAAATCATCTGTAAAGCAGAAGTAAAAAGTTTTGGAGAAATGGTATCTCCCTGCCTCACCCCTTTGCCAAGTTTGATAGTTTTGGTATCTTTATGTAACCGAAATTTTGCACTTGCATTTTTATACACACGTTTCACCATGTCAATGTACACATCCTCAATGTCTGTTGATCTTAAAGAGTTGATGACTGCTGATGTTTTAATAGAGTCAAAGGCCTTCTCATAGTCAATAAATGCAACACACAATGGAAGTTCATATTCATGTGTTCTTTCAATTAATTCTCTTAATACTTGAATATGGTCCACTGTACTGAATCCACTTCGAAATCCAGCTTGTTCTCTTGGTTGAGCTGCATCTAATTTTTTCTGCAGGCGATGTGTTAGAACTTTTGTGAAGATTTTATAAATAGCAGGTAACAAGCTAATTGGTCGGTAATTTTTTAAATCCTCTTTATCACCTTTTTTATGCAAAAGAATTACTGTTGCAGAATCCCATTGGTTTGGTATGTTACCGCTGTTAAGACATTTGGTAAAGAATTTTGCAAGTATGTCTTCTACATATTCTCCAGCTTCTTTTAGGATATCTAATGTAATACCATCATCACCAGGGGCTCTTCCTTTCTTCATATTTTTTATTGCAAATGAAACTTCTTCTTTTAAGATTTTAGGAGCTGTTCCTAATGCGTGGTCAGTGTCTACAGGAATTACCTTCATGGCTAAATATATATATATATATATATATATATATATATATATATATATATATATATATATATATATGCAGTTTATAGAGCCAAGGGTTCGATCCCCAGTATGAGAAAAAAAAATAAAAAACGTTACTACGCTCATGGCGCGATGTCTTGATCGGTGAAAGTATTAATAATGAATAAAAATACCATTGGGCCATTAAAACCGGATTTGTAGCCTGCTGACGACATGCCAGCATCCGGAACGCCGTTGGGATAACTATCGGTAACCCAGCGACGTGAAAAAGGCTATCTCAGACTCTGATGATATGAACCATAATGAAAATATGAATGGAGAATCGGTTGTCGCGCTCTTGAATCAGAACCGCATTCGGACTTTAAGCAGAGGCGTCTGTTCAAAAAATATGCAACAGTCTCTTCTTGGAGGTGCCGGCAGTTGTAGCGGTGCCTACAACTGTACGGCTACTAGAACCAACAGAGCCCATAGTGCTTTGCAGCCTAGTATAGGTGCAACCACTAGGGCTGAAAGAGCACGCCAGCGCATGTCATGGACAATAGATATGAACACCTACATCATGCGCACCTACTATACGATTACAAAGCTAGAAACAGACATGACAAATTACAGACCCACACTTCACGCCAAATTCGCACAACAGTACCCACACCTAGACATCAGTATAGAAAGGATAACAACCCAACGCAGGAACATAATAACCAGAAATCTCTTAGCAGAGCCCATACTACAAAGGTTAAGAGATGAAGTCGCCAATGACCTAGCAAACACTTCAACCAGTGTGGCAAACCCTGAAGTGCCTGAAGCACCAGCTATTGGCGCAAGATAACCGCTCCAAACAAGCATAGAACAAGAAGAGAGGAGGGACGTGGAGAAAATGGAAGAAGGTTTCCAATGTGCCCTGGCGGAATATGAAGGCTCGGATGCCGCAACAAGGCCAAGAATACCACGTCAACCGGCATCTTGGAAACTCTGCAAAGCAACCAAGATCCTAAATGAACATACTCTGCCACTACACCTACAGAACCACAACTCCCTGTAGGAAATACACACCGCCATATACTGTGCAGCAATAGCGGCATCACGCGCCAATGGGTACGAAGCCCGAAATAATAGAGGTAACAAAGCCCAACCACCATGGCAAGTGAGACTGGAGAAAAGAATAGAAGAGCTCCGCAGAAGCATAGGGCGAATAACTCAGTACATGCAGGGAAATAGGGGTAAGAAATTAGTGAGGAAAGTGAAGATGGCCCTTAAGAGAAATAGGATGCATACAAGACACGAAGAGCCCAATAAACATATCAGCGAATATCTGGATACCCTCAAACAAAAACTGGGTGTATACGCCAGAAGACTCCGAAGATACAAAGACTGTACCAACAAAAAACAACAGAACATGCAATTCCAAGCAAACCAGAAGGCCTTCTACAGGAAGCTTCAAGAGACCCCAGCGAACAAAGACAAGTACGAAGCCCCAAAGCCAGCAGTAATAGAGACCTTCTGGAAGACACTATGGTCCAATGAAGTACAGCACAAAAGTGCCCCCTGGATTCAGCAAGAAATGGAGGCTACGAGAGGAATAGAGGAGATGGAGTATACGGGCATCACGATAGAGGAACTCCAGCAGGTAATCCAACGTACGCACAACTGGAAAGCCCCGGGTATTGACGGCATACACAACTTCTGGTACAAGAAATTTACCAGCGCCCATGGCCCATTAGCCAAGGAACTTACGGCGATAATTGAAGACCCCAGCAAAATGCCTGAATTCCTCTGCAAGGGAATAACTTACCTCCTACCGAAGGACCAGGATACCAGTAACCCAGCGAAATACCGACCCATTACGTGCCTTAACACCCTGTATAAGATACTCACGGGGTGCATCTCTGAAAAAATAAGCCGGCACAGCGAAAGCAACAACTTAATGACGGAAGAACAAAAGGGATGCCAGAAAGGGACTCTGGGATGTAAAGAGCAGCTTACCATCGACTCAGTTATCCTGGAACAAGCAAGAAAACAAAAGCGAAAACTCAACACCGCATACATAGACTACAAGAAGGCTTTCGACTCTGTTCCGCACTCGTGGCTCCTTGAAATACTCAGCATATACAAAGTGCATCCCTCAATCATCCGATTCCTACAGAGCAGCATGAAACAATGGAGAACCAGGTTACAGCTAAACACGCCAGACAGTAAAATAAAAACGGCCGAGATCCCCATCCGCCGCGGAATCTTTCAAGGAGACGCACTAAGCCCCCAGTGGTTCTGCTTGGCGTTAAACCCCTTGTCAAGGATGCTGAACACAAGTAAATACGGATACATGCTGAAGAAAGACAAGAGAAACCTACATAAAGTCTCCCACCTCATGTACGTAGATGACATCAAGCTATACGCGCCAACAATCACCCAACTCCGACAACTCATCAGTATAACAGAGACATTCTCCAAGGACATAGGAATGGAATTCGGCCTCGATAAGTGCAAAATACAGAAGAATAGCAAAGAAGATTTACCAGGCATCGAACTCGAAGACGGGAGACTACTGAAGACCTTGGACGAGGGCGAAACCTACAAATACCTAGGGATAATGCAAAAACGGCAGCAGGAGCACAAGAAAGTCAAGGTCCAGCTCACGCAAGCATTCCAAGAAAGACTTAGAAGCATTGTGAAGACGAAACTGAGCGGGAAGAACACCACGCAAGCAATTAACGCATATGCGGTACCAGTGCTCACCTACTCCTTCGGGATCATCAAATGGTCCAACACTGAACTAGAACAACTCCAGCGGAAAATGAGAACCATCCAGAGAAGAGCCGGACAACTACACCCTGCAACGGCAATTGAACGGCAAACACTACCCCGGGAAGAAGGAGGACGCGGACAAGCGGACCTCAAAGACTTACATGACAAGCAGATCCAGAGCATGAGGCAATACTTCCAGTTGAAGAGTCCCCGATCGCCACTCATCCAAGCCATAATACAAGCAGATGCAAATTACACGCCACTAAACCTGTGTAGTACCGAAGAGCGTGTCCTGGAAACAGCCAATGAACAGAAACTAAGAACTTGGGCCGGAAAACCATTACATGGCAGGCACTACAATGACCTGCAACAACCACACGTTGACAAAAAGGCATCAAATTCTTGGCTGGCCAAAGGCACTCTCCAGCCAGAGACAGAAGGATTCATGCTAGCCATCCAAGACCAAGTGATCGCAACAAGGAACAATCAGAAATTCATCCAGAGAAAAGACATAGAAAGCGACAAATGCAGACACTGTCATGCGGCATCGGAGACAATCCAACACGTGACGGCAGGATGCAAGATCCTTGCGCAGTCAGACTACAAACATAGACACGATCAAGTAGCGAAAATAGTCCACCAGAAATTGGCAGCGAATGCTGGCTTTCTGACAGAAAAATGCCCGTACTACAAATATGAGCCAGAGACCGTGCATGAGAACGAAACACACAAGCTTTACTGGGATAGAGCAATCATAACAGACAAGACAGTCCCACATAACCGTCCTGACATAACCCTCGTCGATAAATCGAATAAGACCACGTACTTAATCGACATAGCAGTACCCAACACCAATAACATACAGACAACCTACACAACGAAAATCACCAAGTACCAAGATCTCAGACATGAAGTACGAGATATATGGGGTATGGAAAAGATCTTCATCATCCCGTTAGTCATCTCAGCAACAGGGATAGTACCAAAAACGCTTGCGACGAATTTGGAGATACTCAACATTGACCCAAACACCTACATTGAAATACAAAAAGCCACAATCCTAAACACGTGTCACATTGTCAGGAAGTTTCTGAACCTGGCACTCTACCCCGTCCCCAAAGCCTGTTTCCGCCAAGAATGGGGATTTCAATGCAAGAATTGGACAACAGGAACAAGGAGAGACATCGGTTGGTAAATACGGATATGGGGAAAGGAATGAACGTGGCGATCAACTCATCGAATTTGCAGAAGCTGAAAATCTTAGCATCATGAATTCATTTTTTAAGAAGAAACCGCAAAGAAAATGGACATGGAAACACCCAAATGGGGGAACTAGTGAAATTGACTATATCCTGGCAAACAAGAAATCAATTATTGAAGA
>QLNU02008099.1:0-10049 GCA_006491805.2 Dysdera silvatica | reverse complement strand
TGAATGTTCCATTTAAACAAACCTTTCACAATACATTTCGCCTATACCGTGACTTCATATTCTTGATGTTCTTGATTTTTCCGGTAATTTGTTCCTTTGTTTTACTTCTTTACATTCTATACTATTTCTATATATTACATTTCTTATAAATTTGCATTTTCAATTAATGTACTTTCCTTGAGTTTTTTATTATCACTGTATTGAAGTATGGTTGTTTCCATTTATTTATGTTCTTTCGCCCTCTCGTACAATAATTTTCGTGTACAGTATTCATTAATATAGTTTATTGGCAATAATTTATATTGTGAAAATTATCTATTCCATTTACAATATTTTTCGCCTCAATTGTTATGAGAAATCTTTTTTTTTCAATGCTTTTATAATCTCAGTGTTTCCTTTACCTAAGATTTACAAATGAATAACGTAAATCAATAAAAGTTTTTCTAAGAACACTCATAAAGATCTTAATCGAAGAATTTCGGTTGCTTCTCTCCACCATTTTTCATTTTATTGATGTTTATTTTTTAGATGTTTAAAATCTTTCTTTGGAAAAGCAGTTTCGTATTATTTCAGCTGGTACATGTTTCCAAGCTGGAAAATTTATGCTCATTGTTCCTGAACGGTTTAGCTCATAGATGTAGAGTTGTATGGGCCCGTGGGGCCCGAGCCCCCAATAATGCGATATAAATTGCGATTATCCATATACTGTAATATATAAACGTACATAAAAATTTGCTGCCTTCCCCTCATTAAGTTTGAGAACTCTACGGTGATGATTTAGCTTTTCATTTGCTACACTTCCAGCTATAACATTTTGAATGACAAATTGAACTAGCTTTTTTCTCCAATAGTACAATTTCAATTTCTGAATACACTTTGAATTTCTGGAATTTCTGAATAATTTCTAAATAATTCTAGTCAATAAATAATAAAAGTGCGCATTCTAAATAATTAAACAATTCAAATAAAATAATTAAACAATTCAAATAAAATAATTAAACAATTCAAATAAAATAATTAAACAATTCAAATAAAATAATTAAACAATTCAAATAAAATAATTAAACAATTCAAATAAAATAATTAAACAATTCAAATGAAATAATTAAACAATTCAAATAAAATAATTAAACAATTCAAATAAAATAATTAAACAATTCAAATGAAATAATTAAACAATTCAAATAAAATAATTAAACAATTCAAATAAAATAATTAAACAATTCAAATAAAATAATTAAATTTTAATTAAATTTAATAAATTTTATTTTCATTTCATTACATTTAAATTTAATTTAATTACATTTAAATTTAATTTAATTACATTTAAATTTAATTTAATTGCATTTAAATTTAATTTAATTACATTTAAATTTATTTTAATTACATTTAAATTTAATTTAATTATTAAATTCAATAGTTAAATAATTAAATTCAATAATTAAACAATTCAAATAAAATAATTCAACTAAAAAAAATTAAAATTTAAGTATAATCTAAAAAATTATAATTCGTAAACAGTATTCTAAATAATTCTAAATAATAAATAATAAATTCTAAGTAATAAAAGTGTAATTTAAATAAAGTACACTTTCAATTTCTGAATAATTTCCAAATCTTGGAAATGTACTCGGTTAGTACAATTTATATTAGGGGGGAGGGGATTTTTCATGTTGGAAGGCCACATTAAGTTAGCTATAATCGTAGAAGGCCGCATCCAGAAACTGCAACTAAATTCAGGGAAGTAACAATTAAAAAATTATAGGGGGATCAAGTAGTTTTTAAATAAATCATGTGATTTTTCGTTGAACGGAACAACGTATTCTACAACCCAATGGAGTGAATGGGCGCATTCGGCATCAAAATATTGGGGGGGTGGGGGAAAAATATACCCGTAGAAGGCACTTTGTTTGAAATTGGAGGGGTACATGGAACCCTAATACCGACATTGGAGGGGACGGGTCCCCCCCTGTCTCCCCACCGCAAACAGAGCCCATGATGGAGTGTATGAGCAATTTTATCATTCGGTTGGCCTGCGCAAGCTAACTTTCAGATCGGCCAGAATGTGTCTAAACCCTCGAAGTCTTACAAAATATCAGAAATATGCCCATGTTTGCCACTGATCTATGTGTTTCAGTAAGGGCTGGTTTCTCAGCAAAATTGACATTTCCCGGTATCCAGAAAAATACGAAACTCACCTTACAATCTTTGGCCACACAGTATCCGGACTGAAAGAGAGAAACGAAAAAAATTAAATGCGGTTCAAAATGGGATATTTCACATAAACGAACAAGAGGAAGGTGGTTTTCGGATGAACTCGGTCAGTGGTTGCCAAACTTTTTCAAGTCGCGACCCACTTTTATAGCAGCCAAGTAATTCGGAACCCCCTTTTATAGTAACCAATAGATCTGCGACCCCCCCTCTTTCTGCCACCGCCATGTTTGCACCATAAAAGCATTTTTAACAGAATAGAGAAATCACATTAAATATAAAATCATACTACATTAATTATATATATTAAATTAATTATCTATATTATGTTAACCACATTATATTAATTATATACAGTATATTAAAGGATATTATAAACATAAAGTTAACAATCATTAGTAGAATATTGCAGTGTCTGTAGCCATGTTGAAATATAAAAGCACTGGAAGCATTTGGTATGAATTTCTTTATAAAAGTAATTGCAATTAAAAATAGTTGCGCCCCCCACCCCACCTCGCGAAACCTGTTCGCGACACCCAGGTTCGGAACAACTGATCTAGCTTAAACCAGCTGAAACTCGTTGCAGCCACTGAAGTGAGAATAGTAGAATTTGATAGTGATGTCGTGAAAAGATAGTTCAAAATGAAGCAGTGGTACAATATTAAATTTTATTGCAAATGAAGTAATTCTGCTACTAAAATGTACGATTGTAAAAAAGATTGCTTGTGGTAAAGACTTGTCGAGAACAAATGTTTTTCAATAGTACGCACGTTAAAAAAATCGTTTAAAATGTTGATGATAAACCCAGGTTGGGCCGACCTTCAAACTTTAGAAAGAAGGCTATTACTAAAAACTTGTTATCTTTAATTAAATCAGATAGACACTTTATTAATTCTTCAAATTTTAGATATCGTTCAGATAGCGAAAGAAACGCTACGAAATATAGGAGATTTGATATCATAGAGGACATGAAGTCCAGTATGACGAAGCTTTTGAAAGATAAGACACAGTTCAAACACTCATGAAAACTACTTTTATGGACCTTTGTAAGCTCTGAAAAACTATTCAGATACCTCAGGTGATTCTTTTGAAGGGGACTAATTTAATTCTTGGAAAATAAATGAATTTCACTGTTTGAACAAGTAATCCGAATATTTTATGGCCATACCTTGTAGATAATTATCATGTTATATATGTACGCGCTATACGATTTATGATACAAAGAAAAATATCCAAGTGTGAATTAGAAAAGGACACTGAAAGTACTATGCAAATGACAGACAATCCGGAATGAGTTGGTAAAAAAAAAATCTGTTTCGTTGAACCACCAACTGTCAAACAGGCAACGAATCTTGCGAGAAGTGAATAAAAATAACATTAACTCATCAGCCTGATTCGATTTTGTAATATTATTGATATGCTTTGATTCTCCTTTGTGAAATTGAAATTTCGTTTTTTTCTAGGTTTATTCTGACAATTCGACACCAAGATTTGTCGTGGATTAACAAATGTCACAGTAAGAACTTCTACAGGAGTGTCGTAAGTGTCTGCAAGATAGTTCCCCGGTTGCCGTTTACTTTAATTAAATTCGGTAAAATCGCTCTACGTGTAAGTAAGGAACCAACGCTCATTGAGAGCATTTCACAAGTGGTTTGCGTCAGCAGAAAAGGCTAATTGCTGATAAAGTGCATACTGTGCCTGAAATATACAAAATGGGAGCAATTTCGTAACAAGAATTATACATACCAAGTGTGCGCATTTGAATAAAGAAATATCACGTTTTCTATTACAAATTTTTGCACATGAGCATAAAGTTTTATGTTTTTATGACGACATACAATGAATCCCAACTCATCAGATTACGAATCCTTGAATGAAAATAATATATGCTACTCAGCAAATTTGAATGCCAGCATACCTTATTGCAATGAGTATTTGGTTTCTTACAGTGAAACATATAAATCCTTTCATGGTTACATAAGTTTAGTTTTGTGTATTTTCGGGATATTTGGGAACATTGCCAATATAGTGGTGTTCACACGCAAGAGTATGATGTCGCCAACAAACGTCATCCTAGCTGCATTAGCAATAATGGATATGTTGAGGGTCCTGTTTTATATGCCATACAACTATATTTACAACATTAAAGTTCACGTAATCCTGCCAGCTGCATTATCAGAAGCGGAGGCATATATTAGTATAATCTGCACTCACGTCATGAACGTTGCTGAAACTATAGCGGTATGGCTTACGGTTATGCTGTCCATATGGAGATTTGTTGCAATTTCCTACCCATTATCTGCTGCCCATTATCTTACAATCACGCGAACGAAGAATGTCATAATAGCAGTGTCTTGCATTTCTGTCTGCGCTTGTATCCCGTTGTTCTTTTCCCAGAGTGTCCAACAACACGAAACTAATAACACATTATACATGGCTTACTGGAGCGAGTTGTCACTGCAAAACAAGAGTTTGGAGAGGTTCATATATTGGACTAGTGCATTAGTCATGGACATTATGCCTTGTACCTTGGTATGTTTCTTTACCTTAGCATTAATAAGGGCATTACATCGAGCTAAATCCCATCGCCGAAATTTGACGAACGGTGCTGAAAAAGATTCTGATTGGGGAAGAATCAACAAAATGCTTCTTATCATTTTGTTATTGTTTCTAATCACAGAACTTCCATATGGCATCTTAACGATGGTAAGTGATGTTTTAGGATACGGTTTTTATAACAACGTGCAGCACCGTCTCTTGAAGACGCTAGATTTTTTGGAGCTCGTTAACCACTCTATTAATTGCACAATCTATTATACCATGATCCGACAATACAGAAAAACGCTTCAAGTTGTATTTCATTGCGGCATCCTCAGAAAAATAAACAAAACCCTTTCATTCGGAAGTTCATCGAAGGTGTATTATTTGCAAAGTACGTCTTCAGTATATATTACGGAGAGTACATCGCAAATATATGGTGTGCAAAGCTTATCATATGTACCATATAGAGAGTAGATTGTAGTTAGATAATATAGAACAACGATTCGCGAACTGAGCTCTACGAAGACATTCGAAAGAAAAATGGAATAAACGTGGCAAGTTCTAAAAATTGTGGATTTGTGGGGCCATACCGTCTGTATTAGTAAGTATTGGGTAGAAATCGTTTTGTAAATAAATAGATTGTTTATTTATTATTTACTTAATATTGATTTTTAAATAAATAGTAAAATATCTAATTTTATCAAATCATGATGTAAGAATACAAGGCTATTCAAAAAGTTGCGTGACGACGTGGTAAATCTATAAACGTCATTACTTCTTCACAAAGCAGTAAGTTCACTTTCTCAATGCAAATCCTTGACTTGGCTTCTTGAAATGAGGACTGAAGTGAGAACTTTTCTGAACAATGACCTTTGCTATGTGAGACAGGTTGTGTGATGAAAATTTTTTCACAAAACTGGCGTATTTAGCAGGGATTTTTAAAAATTTTAAGAAATTAAGTCTCTTGCTTCAGAAAAAAGCAGTGACTATTTCTGGAGTGAGCGATAAATTTAAAACATTTAAAAAGAAAATCAAATCTTGGGCGGAATCAATTAAAAGTTGCATTTATGCAGTGTGCAAATGGTAAAAGAATTTAGATGAGAACTGGAGTCCAGGATACTGAAGCTGTCTTTAAATGTTTTTCTGCTAAATTTGTTTTTATTTTTCGGAAAATTTCCACAAAAAAAATTTTAAAAGAAAATTTGGTCTGAAAACGCTTTCTTTTTTGTGTCGGGAAAGTGATGCTATCTGACATTGCGCAAAAGTTTTAAGTAATTACGTGCTTAATTAGTTTAACAGCAAATTCTGCGATAATGAAGAATTTTGCAAATAACCCCAGAGTCAGTATCAGAGATTTGATTTCAGCTAAAAAAAATAATAAATACATAAATTAAAATTTTGTCAGATAACATAAGGGAGTGTGTCTTTGCGCGAATGTTTCTGGAGGGGTCCTTCAGAAACATTCACACACAGACACACCCTCTGATGGTTTCCCCTGCTCTCATTGCAAGAGTTTAAGGGGTCCCTCAGAAACATTCATTCACTTAATTTGCTGAAAGATGATAGATTTTGCAAATTCTACAAATTGTATATTAAAACGATACACGCATACTTTACACCTTTTTTTTTCTTTTTTAATTTAGATATCAAATCATTTATCGAACACGTTTGCTCGTCAAATTAAAATTTTTGAATCAAAATATGTATATGAAATCAATGAAAACTTTAATATTATATTAAATTTTAGTGTTTTATTCCAATCTTCGGAATTCAGCAATTTTGTAATGACCAAAAGCTAAGGCATTTATTCCATTAGCGAGTACATGTCGTTTATCATCTATAGGACATAAACTTCTCTTCCGCGTACATAAACAGAATAAGTTATGCTTTTTACTCTGAATCTGGGTCATATCCGTGTACATTGTCTGCTTATTTAAAAAACAATTTTTATAATCAGCATGTCGGATATTTTTTTAACAGCTGCTTTCGAAATAACCTTTGCGGTCAACTTTTCGAAATTTCCAGTTTTAAGACTGTACATTTTCGAACGAAGACCAATATATTCCGTAATTATTTCCCCATTCATATCGTCTTTTATCTTCCCAATAATTTTCCTATTTTTCTTACTCTGTAGAAAGTGAGTCGGACGATAATCCAATGTGTCGAAATAATATAAATCAGACGAGATATCTCGATAAAAGTCTTCGGTTTGAATTTCATAGGTTAATGAATCGGTATCAGTAAAGAGCAATGTAGCTCTAGAGTTATATGTCGCCATGATATAATTATAGTGAAAATTGTACATCAATTCCTTGCTGAGGTCTAAAATCGCAAACAGTACGTATATAGGACGTGACAAATAAAGTTTTTTTTTTCTCATTTGTACACCGACGAGGTCATTCGTGAATCTTGTGAAGGAAACGAAGGTGGGAGAGGCAATAAGCCTTCTCAGCTTTTTCTCAGTCTGAACGAGTTGGATATTGCTGCGTTTACGTAAATTTTTCATAGTTCTGCCAAAAACAGCATTATTTAATAATTTGAAAAATCTTTTTCAAAACTATTTTTTGCCAGAGACCTTTTTTCTGTGTTAAATGCAATATAATCTCTCAACCAAGGCTCCCGAACAAAAGAAAAAATTCTATGAATTTTTACAATTTCCATCCCCAAACTAAGATAAAGTTTTAAATTTCTATAATGTAGAACGTACATACTCTTCTCATGCAAGTTGGTAATCAATATTGTACAATTTGAACTATTTTTAATTCTAAATCTCTAAGAAGTTCTTTAAAAAACAGAGTAGTGCATCATACCCGACAATTAATTTTTCGGGCGCCAACGGATAATCACTATGCGTATCACGCAAACGTTTCGGATATAGGAGATCAACCTCTAAAATATATCCAATGTCGCTATCGTCAGATATCTTATCGATTTGCAAGGTTTTTATAACTTCCTCAGACAACCATTTGAAATCTCGAACAGGTAGATGTTGACTCATACCTTGGCCATCGAAATTGTTAGCATCGAGGTACGTAATATAGCAACTAGGTAGTTGGGCATTCTAATCAGGTAAATATTTATTGTTAGCTCTCACGTACCTGTTAGAAGTCTGTGACACACAATCAATTTCCTTAACGGTTTCAATTTCTTTCTCATTTAAATAAATTTTTTCTGAATCTTCTATTCTATCAATTTCATTATTTTTTGTTCTAAAAATTAATATTTTTTTTAGATTCATTTATTTTCATTTTATTTATTTTAAACCAAAGAAAGGATATGTCATTTTGAAGCTGAGCGAGTACGGGGTGACAGAGAGAAATTCCAGCGGAATGAAATTTAATATCAGTGTTATGTGCGATGCGGTGTCCAAGAGCTGAATTTACAAGAGGTTTAATTTTAAGTGTGAATGGGATAAAAGATTCCTTTTTTACAAGTGTGATTAAAGTGAAGACGTTCTTTAAAATGGATAACTTTAATATGTGTTTTGATGTATTTACGCACAATTTGAAGAGTTTCTTGACCAAAGTGTAAACGAATAAAATTAAACATGGTGAAGTTAAGAGTGGGTGAAGTTAAGGGTGAGTGAAGTTAAAAGTGTATGAAGTTAAGTGTGAGTGAAAATGAGTGAGTGAAATTTAAGAGTGGGTGAAGTGAAGTGCAAGTGTAAGTGAATATGTGAAAAGTAGTTTCCCAAAGTGCCTTTTAGGCTCATGGCCGTTGCCAGCGTGGGGCCAGGGGGGAACTGAGCACCCCCCCCCCTAGGAAATATAGTCAAACCCTCTGGAAAGTAGTTTTGGTTTTATAAACTCTTTTGTTCAAAATAAATTATGGTACAAATTTGTCTTAAATTTTTGTTTTGCACAAAATTGTATACGACGACAGAAATTGTTCTTTGGCATTAAAATAGAATTTCAGACAGATTTTTACAGCATATCTAGTGTATATTATGCTATTTACAAAGGTTTTATCTAGTCCAGCGGTTTTCAACCGGCATGTCGCGAAAAATTTTAAAATATGCTAGACCTAGCAATTTAGTCGCAGTCATTGATCTCGTTTCCCTAAGATTCTCGAGTAAAACAATGGCAACAGCCTACAGAACCCTTTTTTACATATTTATTGTAATTTACTTATATTTTTTATCAAATCAGCGAAAAATGTACTTTTTGATGTGTCGCAAAAGTTTAGTAAATAGTTTTGATATGTCGTAAGATGAAAAATGTAGAAAACCGTTGATCTAGTCCAGGGGTGGGGAACCTGCGGCCTTAAGGCCTCTATGTGACCATTTCGGCGGAAAGTGCGGCCCTTTAGATGAATTCGAATTTTGTAAACCAAACCCTTATATTTTTATACGATATTATCTGTTTTGTAAGTAATCCAATATCTTTGTACATACCCCCATATCGTGGGCGTAATCTGGCGGGGGTAAGGGGGTATTTTTTCTCCAGTTTTCTTAGAAAGCAGGCAAAATCTTACTCTTTCCCCAATACAATTTTGCGATTTTTATTTTTTTCCCCCCAGTTTATGCTATATTTAAATATAACTATATTTAAAATACAAATGGTAGAAATTAGACACATAAAAACATGTGTATATATATATATGTGGAGCATAGGCGTAGTTTGGGGGTTAACCCCAAGTTACGCCTATGTCCCAAATATATATATACACACGTTTTTATGTGTCCAATGTCTACCATTTTATTGTTTTCATTCTTAAATCTGGATCATATTTGAATGTGAATATGAGTATTCTTATCTAGTCTATAGTAAGGAGAAGGGGTTCACAATGCCCCGTTTAATATTACTAATTCCTACACACAAATGTGTATACATTATGACCAGGTGAGATTGTTATGCAAGAATAGCTGACATAGTGCCAGATTTACGTACAGGCCGAGTAGACACGGGTCTAGGGGACCCTCCAGTTTGCATCCGCCACCTAGATGCCTAGTGGTAATTTAATTCTAAGGTTATTTTAATCTTCATTTTGGTCTTGAAACTTTGGTATATTTCTACATTGGAATACCCATTTGTTGGATTATCTTTAACATGCCATCTGATAGTTTTAAAGTTCTATGATCTGTAGAAGTTACTATTTCAGTGCTTAGGCGCCGCTTTCTCGTTTTTTCTACACCCCTGCAGACAATAAGTTGCATGCACGGCTTTCAGAAACTGACGCTGGCGTCTCTTTCTTTCTTTCTTTTCCAGATCACTGTTCATCATAAAGCTTCTCACATATTCGACCAGTGTTATTTAACCTTCAATGGTACATTTCCGCTTCCATATTTATCAAGATCA
>QLNU02008081.1:33601-69210 GCA_006491805.2 Dysdera silvatica | reverse complement strand
AGAGAAACCTACATAAAGTCTCCCACCTCATGTACGTAGATGACATCAAGCTATACGCGCCAACCATCACCCAACTCCGACAACTCATCAGTATAACAGAGACATTCTCCAAGGACATAGGAATGGAATTCGGCCTCGATAAGTGCAAAATACAGAAGAATAGCAAAGAAGATTTACCAGGCATCGAACTCGAAGACGGGAGACTACTGAAGACCTTGGACGAGGGCGAAACCTACAAATACCTAGGGATAATGCAAAAACGGCAACAGGAGCACAAGAAAGTCAAAGTCCAGCTCACGCAAGCATTCCAAGAAAGACTTAGAAGCATTGTGAAGACGAAACTGAGCGGGAAGAACACCACGCAAGCCATTAACGCATATGCGGTACCAGTGCTCACCTACTCCTTCGGGATCATCAAATGGTCCAACACTGAACTAGAACAACTCCAGCGGAAAATGAGAACCATCCAGAGAAGAGCCGGACAACTACACCCTGCAACGGCAATTGAACGGCAAACACTACCCCGGGAAGAAGGAGGACGCGGACAAGCGGACCTCAAAGACTTACATGACAAGCAGATCCAGAGCATGAGGCAATACTTCCAGTTGAAGAGTCCCCGATCGCCACTCATCCAAGCCATAATACAAGCAGATGCAAATTACACGCCACTAAACCTGTGTAGTACCGAAGAGCGTGTCCTGGAAACAGCCAACGAACAGAAACTGAGAACTTGGGCCGGAAAACCATTACATGGCAGGCACTACAATGACCTGCAACAACCACACGTTGACAAAAAGGCATCAAATTCTTGGCTGGCCAAAGGCACTCTCCAGCCAGAGACAGAAGGATTCATGCTAGCCATCCAAGACCAAGTGATCGCAACAAGGAACAATCAGAAATTCATCCAGAGAAAAGACATAGAAAGCGACAAATGCAGACACTGTCATGCGGCATCGGAGACAATCCAACACGTGATGGCAGGATGCAAGATCCTTGCGCAGTCAGACTACAAACATAGACACGATCAAGTAGCGAAAATAGTCCACCAGAAATTGGCAGCGAATGCTGGCTTTCTGACAGAAAAATGCCCGTACTACAAATATGAGCCAGAGACCGTGCATGAGAACGAAACACACAAGCTTTACTGGGATAGAGCAATCATAACAGACAAGACAGTCCCACATAACCGTCCTGACATAACCCTCGTCGATAAACCCAAAACGACTCGCCACCTGTGGACTGGCTCTTCGCTACTTGATCGTGTCTATGTTTGTAGTCCGACTGCCGAAGGATCTTGCATCCTGCCATCACGTGTTGGATTGTCTCCGATGCCGCATGACAGTGTCTGCATTTGTCGTTTTCTATGTCTTTCCTCTGGCTGAATTTCTGATCGTTGCTTGTTGCGATCACTTGGCCTTGGATGGCTAGCATGAATCCTTCTGTCTCTGGCTGGAGAGTGCCTTTGGCCAGCCAAGAATTTGATGCCTTTTTGTCAACGTGTGGTTGTTGCAGGTCATTGTAGTGCCTGCCATGTAATGGTTTTCCGGCCCAAGTTCTTAGTTTCTGTTCATTGGCTGTTTGCAGGACACGCTCTTCTACACAGGTTTAGTGGCGTGTAATTTGCATCTGCTTGTATTATGGCTTGGATGAGTGGCGATCGGGGACTCTTCAACTGGAAGTATTGCCTCATGCTCTGGATCTGCTTGTCATGTAAGTCTTTGAGGTCCGCTTGTCCGCGTCCTCCTTCTTCCCGGGGTAGTGTTTGCCGTTCAATTGCCGTTGCAGGGTGTAGTTGTCCGGCTCTTCTTTGGATGGTTCTCATTTTCCGCTGGAGTTGTTCTAGTTCAGTGTTGGTCCATTTGATGATCCCGAAGGAGTAGGTGAGCACTGGTACCGCATATGCGTTAATTGCTTGCGTGGTGTTCTTCCCGCTCAGTTTCGTCTTCACAATGCTTCTAAGTCTTTCTTGGAATGCTTGCGTGAGCTGGACCTTGACTTTCTTGTGCTCCTGCTGCCGTTTTTGCATTATCCCTAGGTATTTGTAGGTTTCGCCCTCGTCCAAGGTCTTCAGTAGTCTCCCGTCTTCGAGTTCGATGCCTGGTAAATCTTCTTTGCTATTCTTCTGTATTTTGCACTTATCGAGGCCGAATTCCATTCCTATGTCCTTGGAGAATGTCTCTGTTATACTGATGAGTTGTCGGAGTTGGGTGATTGTTGGCGCGTATAGCTTGATGTCATCTACGTACATGAGGTGGGAGACTTTATGTAGGTTTCTCTTGTCTTTCTTCAGCATGTATCCGTATTTACTTGTGTTCAGCATCCTTGACAAGGGGTTTAACGCCAAGCAGAACCACTGGGGGCTTAGTGCGTCTCCTTGAAAGATTCCGCGGCGGATGGGGATCTCGGCCGTTTCTATTTTACTGTCTGGCGTGTTTAGCTGTAACCGGGTTCTCCATTGTTTCATGCTGCTCTGTAGGAATCGGATGATTGAGGGATGCACTTTGTATATGCTGAGTATTTCAAGGAGCCACGAGTGCGGAACAGAGTCGAAAGCCTTCTTGTAGTCTATGTATGCGGTGTTGAGTTTTCGCTTTTGTTTTCTTGCTTGTTCCAGGATAACTGAGTCGATGGTAAGCTGCTCTTTACATCCCAGAGTCCCTTTCTGGCATCCCTTTTGTTCTTCCGCCATTAAGTTGTTGCTTTCGCTGTGCCGGCTTATTTTTTCAGAGATGCACCCCGTGAGTATCTTGTACAGGGTGTTCAGGCACGTAATGGGTCGGTATTTCGCTGGGTTACTGGTATCCTGGTCCTTCGGTAGGAGGTAAGTTATTCCCTTGCAGAGGAATTCAGGCATTTTGCTGGGGTCTTCAATTATCGCCGTAAGTTCCTTGGCTAATGGGCCATGGGCGCTGGTAAATTTCTTGTACCAGAAGTTGTGTATGCCGTCAATACCCGGGGCTTTCCAGTTGTGCGTACGTTGGATTACCTGCTGGAGTTCCTCTATCGTGATGCCCGTATACTCCATCTCCTCTATTCCTCTCGTAGCCTCCATTTCTTGCTGAATCCAGGGGGCGCTTTTGTGCTGTACTTCATTGGACCATAGTGTCTTCCAGAAGGTCTCTATTTCTGCTGGCTTTGGGGCTTCGTACTTGTCTTTGTTCGCTGGGGTCTCTCGAAGCTTCCTGTAGAAGGCCTTCTGGTTTGCTTGGAATTGCATGTTCTGTTGTTTTCTGTTGGTATAGTCTTTGTATCTTCGGAGTCTTCTGGCGTATACACCCAGTTTTTGTTTGAGGGTATCCAGATATTCGCTGATGTGTTTATTGGGCTCTTCGTGTCTTGTCCTTCTTCCATTTTCTCCACGTCCCTCCTCTCTTCTTGTTCTATGCTTGGTTTGAGCGGTTCTCTTGCGCTACTAGCTGGTGCTTCAGGGTTTGCCACACTGGTTGACGTGTTTGTCAGGTCATTGGCGACTTCATCTCTTAACCTTTGTAGTATGGGCTCTGCTAAGAGATTTCTGGTTATTATGTTCCTGCGTTGGGTTGTTATCCTTTCTATACTGATGTCCAGGTGTGGGTACTGTTGTGCGAATTTGGCGTGAAGTGTGGGTCTGTAATTTGTCATGTCTGTTTCCAGCTTTGTAATCGTATAGTAGGTGCGCATGATGTAGGTGTTCATATCTATTGTCCATGACATGCGCTGGCGTGGTCTTTCAGCCCTAGTGGTTGCACCTATACTAGGCTGCAAAGCACTTTGGGCTGTGTTGGTTCTAGTAGCCGTACAGTTGGAGGCGCCGCTACAACTGCCGGCACCTCCAAGGAGAGACTGTTGCATATTTTTCGAACGAGCTCCTCTGCTTAAAACTCGAACGCGGTTCTGATTTAAGAGCGAGACAACCGATGCTCCATTCATATTTTCATTATGGTTCATATCATCAGAGTCTGAGATAGCCTTTTTCACGTCGCTGGGTTACCGATAGTTATCCCAACGGCGTTCCGGATGCTGGCATGTCGTCAGCAGGCTACAAATCCGGTTTTAATGGCCCAATGGTATTTTTATTCATTATTAATACTTTCACCGATCAAGACATCGCGCCATGAGCGTAGTAACGCTGGCTTTTTTTCCCATACTGGGGCTCGAACCCACGTCTCTAGCAAACACCTTCTGGTGCGCTTATACCAGTGGGCCACTTCGCCACACACACACACACACACACATATATAATAGTGTTGTGTCTTCTATAAGAAATTTACCAGCGATGCATTCCAATATTTTAAACAGAACACATGTCTATTAGTCACCGTTTCATGACGTAGGGTTCTAGAGCAAAGCATACACTATAGCTTAAAAACTCTTTGCTTTGCTCAAAGCTTTGTAAACCAAAAGGTCCTTTTCCATACGACGAAAAAACAGGTGCTTCTCGGATATATACTCTTACAAGAAAACCACTGATCAACAACCCATTTATCGTTTTTCGTTATGCTATTCTCCGAAACTGAATAGTGCTTATTATAAGCCTTGTTGGCTTTTTGCCGATAGAGAATCCATTTATTATAATCCAGCTTTGACTAAAGGCATAAACGATTGGCAAGAATTATTGAAAAAGACTAAACAGCAGAAACTTTCATATTGCCTTTTGCGAGCATGTGTTACGTACCTGGAAAAAAAAAAGAGACTCTACTGTCGATATAATTTTAGACCTGGGTTTAAGGAAAGAGATGAATTTTTGGAAAGAGATTTTAAAGAGGATTATTGAAGTTACCCTTACTTTAGCTTCATCAGACGTAGCTTTTAGAGGACACTCGAAAATCGACCATATTTTTGTTTTTCGTCTATAACTTCTGAACAAATCATGATAGCGTAATTTCGTAAATGTACAAAATTTCACAGCCTATCCACTGGTGTAAAAAAAATCGTTTAAGAAATATGATGAATTATAAAATTCAATTTTCATATTTTTCCACAGGGGAAGTAGCGCGTAGGGGCGACGCTTTTCTTGTATGCACAGCTGCCACGCAGGGGAAGTACCAGCATCTAAGGGTCGACACTTCTCCTGCATACATAGCTGTACGCAGGGGAAGTAGCCAGGAGGGGCGACTTCAGGTATATTTTCTGCAGGAATTGGGGAACCCCTTTCACAGACGTAAAACGAATTATGTGATTATACGTACAAAAAAAATTCCATCAGTGACTCTAGTTCAATGTTGCCAGATCTGAAGATTAAAAAGTAGCAAACTGTGCTCCAAAAGTAGCAGATTTGAACTATTTGTAGCCCAAACATAAAAATGAATTATTTTGCAACTAGTACAGGTAGTAGCTCCAATAGCAGCCTAGGAAAGGGATGGGGCTTCCGGCTGTCACCAATACGCCCCTGACATGTCTGAAGATTTTATTTTTTTTCAACCCTAGATTTGGCATTTTTGAAACGGCCACAACGCTTTGTGATCGTTTTCCCTTACGCTCGTTGAGCGTTTTCGATGTTTGAACCTAACAGATATACTTATATGACCGGTCAACATAATCGGGCCCTGCGGTGGCGCAGTGTGGTAACGCGTTCTCCTATTGCGCGGCTAATCCGGGTTCGACTCCCAGCAGTGCAAAAAGAACGCTTACTCAGAGATCTCATAAAGATCGCACTGCTCACTGTAGTCCGGGGTTTGGTTCCCTAGGCCTTAAGAGGTTCGGATTCCTCGGAAAACAGTAGGTCCCGGCGCAGCATGGTCTTGGAATAACACCCTTCATTTATCATGAAAGCTGGAATTTTTTGCAGTGAAAAAATATATTTGAGGGTGTCATGACCCCTGTGACCTTCCCCCGTATTCGCGCTTGATTATAATGAAGTACTGTAACACAGGAAAATAGAAAAATTGACCTCACTAATCCACGGTTTGCACCTTCGAATATATATATATATAGCGTATATGTGGTCGAAGGTTTGCACAGAACTACAATAAACTGCGACCGTTAAATGAGTTTCGGGGTCATGTGACATCCACTCTAGTACATATATCTCTGTGATCAAAAAGTAACAAAACAAGAATTGAACCACAGAAATTTTATATAAATTGAAAGAGTATCGGTTATGCTTTAGTAAAACTAACATCCACTGCGCATGGAAATATTCAGCAAACAAAAGTTTTATTTTATTATATTATGTAATATTAATAATAATTTGTGATTTTATGTATGAAAATAAAAAAAGTAGCGTATTTTTCAGATTTATAGTCTGAAGATGATTAAAAGTAGCCCAAAAAAAAAAGTATCAGGGGCACTTAAAAAAATCGTCCAATCCGCTACTTGTAGCCCAATCTGGCACCATTGCTCTCAGTGCCTGATTTATGCAGGAACACACGGGGCAGCTTCCCCGGGCCCCCCATTCGGAGGGGCCCCTAAATTTATCCCAAGATACTCGTAAAAAGTATGTGAACCATGGAAGCAATGAAATTTGTTTTGGTTAATCTATTGATGACGTTTCTGCGTTTTCGTATTTTAATATTTGCTTTGTGGGGGGACGTGGGGGGGGGTTCAGACTATTCGGGGTTTTAACTGGCTTCAGATTCCCATTTATATATCTGATCTTGTCCATAGCTTTTCGACCTATAACGGTTAACTGAGCACCATTGTCTGTTAAACATTGAATTTTAATTCCTCCGACTCTTGCTTTAACCGTGAGCACCATCTCATGTAAGATTTCTTCACATTCCCCTATTTCTATGCTTCTAGCATAATTTGCATTAATACGGTCCCCTGAAAAACTTCTGACGCCGAACAGCTTCCCGCCCTTTACTCGTTTTTTGAAAAATTGTAATTACCGCCATAATTTCTACGCTCTCTGCCCCTTGCTCTACTTCGGTTGTCCACAAACCGTTCCCTGACTTGAAGGTGACGCCTTACCAGATCCCCTCTTCTCTCTGGGCTGTCTCCAAAACACTCGTGGTGACCACAAAACTCACATCCGCTCTGTTTACTTTCGTACAGTTAATCCCCGCCATTGAAGGGGTTGCCTAGGGGCTAGTCTCCTCTGTGGGGGAGAAGGGGGGACTCGTATCTCTCCATTTCGGTGCGCCTGTTTTCCTCCCATTTCTCCTTGTTTGTAAATCCTCTCTCCTTACCCTGTTCGCTTTTGAGAAGCCGGAACTCGCTTGAAAGCTCCTTCATTGCTTTAACTAAGGCTGCAATCCCCTTACCTGCCCCCTCACCCTTTTTTCTCCGCTGTCTTCCATTCCCCTGGATTCTAGGGCTTGCATATCAAAGGCACTTCGTAATATTCTTTCGGTCTTTTCCGCCGTGTATGCCAATTTTACAGCTTCATCAAGATTTTCAGGACATCCCTGCAATACCGTAGCTTGCAATTTTAAGCGAAGACCTGATACAAAAGTCTGCAACTTTAACTCACCCACCATATCTGTTTCCTATCTACCCTCAAACATTTGACCAGCTAACATCTCCAATCTCCCTAAATATTCCCTAACACTCTCTCTCTCTCTCTCTCTCCTTTTGCTTACAGGATAAAAACGTTTTGAATTGCACAGGTTTGGGCTCACTTCTTACAAAGATCTCTAAAAATTTCTCTTTGAAGCTACTATAGCTTTTTTCCTGACGAAGTTATCTACTTCTAGCCACTAGGGGAGACGCATTTCCCCTGCATCTAGCCCTTAAAACCAGGATGGTTTCAGCATCACTCGAGGATGCCAATTCTCTCACAGCTTCCAAATAGTTCAAAAAATCATTTACCTCTAAACTCTCGTCATTTGCAAATGTGGACACTGGGTTCAAAAATCTCGATATTGCGCTGCTATTTCGCCCCCCTCCCCATTACTATTTGTCCTTGCTCCTCTTCTAACCCTGGCGCCATTCTGAGTTTTGTTTTGCTTGCAGCACAGGTCGTTCAAACTCAAGTTACCAAGATTCCTTTTTTTTTTTCTTGTACAATTCTTAAAACGAACAATCTTAATTAATACAATTTATTTTTAACACTCGTTCTTTAACAACGCGGTTGAACCAAATTTCCTAATGGCCAACTGAATAACGTAGAAGGAAGAAAAAAAATCTTTTTTTTTACTTATTTTATACAAAATGTCGTACCAAGCTTTTACCTGTCCACGGCGCCAAATAACGTAAACCAATAGTTGGCTTTAAGTAAACGTTTAGATGGAAAGGCAAAGGTGAATGAGCCAGTCCTATTTATATGTGAAACATTCGTAAAACAAACAATAATTTAATAAATGCGAAATACTGGAAATACATCACCGTGATCGTATAGATGAAATAAATTATGGCCAACAATCTATTTCATAATTACAGCCCGAAATGGCCATCTAATTGACTGATTGAATCTGATCATACCTTACCAATTTGGTCATTGACAGGAAAGTTGCTTAAGATTAATTTGATGAGTAAACTCTGCTATTTGACAAATAGCTAGCAATAGCTCACCCTAGTACATCATCAATATATATAAACTATTCCAATTTGATTCTGATAATGCGTGTATACCATTAAACGATATTCCCTCAGCTTAGCCCCCGTTCCTAGCTGTATATAAACAACACTTAATGGAGCCTAACCTTATCACCCTACAAACCTCATTCGAGAATAAAAGGGGAAAGACTCACGTGTGGTGTCCCACGATAACTCCTTGTCCTTGCGCCACAAGCCTGCTCCAAATATGTCTCGATGTTGTATGTTTGATGGTATAACGCACTGCCTCGGTTGGTAATGACCGCTACTGATGCTCCTTGCACCGTAAATGCCAGTCGTAAAACAATCTATGCTCAGATCCGCTCGGCTCCTTGCTCCGTAAATGCCAATCGTACACAATCAACGCTCAGCTACTTGCTTCGGAAACGCCAGACGTAAAAATCTCCTCTCCGTACCTAGTTAATCTCCTTGCTCGTAAATAACCTACACTCTGTACCTCGTTCGTCTCCTTGTTCCGTAAATGCCCGTCGTAAACAATCTATGCTCGGTCCCTTGCTCCACAAATTTGCTCACGTCGCTATCAACTCTGTTAACACCTCACTCTCGAGGTTTACTATACTTCTAATTTCGAGCCACTTGGCCCCGGCACAACTTTACACTCGATGCATCACTCTCCCCTCCTTCTCTTCCTATATCATCTCTCAACCTGTCCATCACCTAGAAGGTACCAATCACTTCTCAACCAATATTTACCGCCCTCAACTATGGCTCCTCCTTACAATCTATCCCATGCTAGACAACACAAAAGCACGACCCTACTTGAGTACGTCCCTAACATCTTCCTTCTTCTCGGGATTTAAAACAGCGAAAACCACGAGGAGTTATAACCCCTATAAACCGACTGTCAATTTTATTATTTTGCCTTTGTTATATTCTGTTTTCACTGGTTGTCCTTGATCAGGGATGAGCTTACGGTGTTAGAGGCCCTGAGAAACGCTTTGACAAAACAAAGCTGATTTCCTGATACTTGCAATGCAGTTTTGGCGGCCCTGGGTGGCCGCTCAACTCACATCCACTTAAGCACGTTTCTGCTCTTGATCGTAAATTCCGTCTAGGCTGGGAATTTCTGTCACCTTGTTGGACCATCGTGCTTGCCGCTTTCTTTCCAATACAACTGACCTTTCAATAATTCATTTACCACGAAGGAGAAGCTCCTAAAATTTCTAAATACACAGTTTATGGCTCATCATACCGTCTGATAGAGATTAGTTCGGGCTCAATTTTCGAAGCCCGCCCGAGCCCGAAATACTTTGTGAAAATTTGAGCCCGCCCAAGCCCGAAACTTCAATATAGAAAAGTCAATTTTCGGCTTCAGTTGCATCCGTCTTATGAGCCCGGCCCGAAAATATGAAATATAGAGTTCATAGAAAGAAACATAAACAAAGGCTGATCCGAGGGGTGTGCCCCCTAGATTCGCCTTTGTTCAGTCTTAATATTACTGGTAGACTGGTGCGACCCGCGGGCCAACAAGAATAGGCAAAATTGGCCCTCGGACTGAAAAAGGTCGAAGACCCCTGATCTAAGAAATGTTAACAAAAAATTGTAGCAAAATATTGTATTATCTTCTAGTTTTCAGATAAATTTGCAGCTCCTACGAGAATTAATTTTGTACATCCAAATACAGCGTTGTTACAAATAATCAGAACGATAGCCTTTCACCACATAATTACGATTAATATGCATGGTGACGTAATAATCCGCATTGATCCTTGGAATATCAAGTAGCTTACGTCAGCACCTTCCTACTTGTGTTTTGATACGCTAATCCGTTCTTGCCTTAAAACTGCATCCGCCATGAACAGTGATGCACCAACTGCATTTAAGCTGCTCGGAACAGATTCAAAAACACACTTCCAATATCTTGCACGTCATCATACTGGTGATATGCACCAGATAACCATATGTGTTTCTGATAACTGATGGAGAACTCAACTAAACCAGGATTCAGCAAAATATGAACTAGGAAGGCTGGAAAAAAAAATTGCTGTCTCCAAAACCATAGCCGTGGCAAATTTTTTTTACAATTTTGCTGCCTATCTGGAAACGTTCTATTCTTTTCAATTTAACTTAATCTGCTACATCACTTTATAATTCACAAACTTATTAACAAGTCAAACAGCAAAGCAAAAAGATCACCGAAGCTTTCGGATGCTTCGATAGCGGTCTTTCATCAGGAGTAATCATTTTTTCGCTTACTATTTTATTAATGTTTACAATTTTGTATGTAACTTTCTTCCCTGGTTCTTTGAATGTTATTCATATTAACAAGAAGTTAATGCAACTTACGAGATTTCAGCATTATCTGCCCTTTCAATAATATGCCTTGATACTAACTAGTTGCTTAAAAAAGTGGTCCGAATAATTCCTCATGCACACTGGTTCATCAGAGTTGAAATCATGGAACCCATATGGGGGGGGGCCATGGGGGGCTTGAGTCCCCTTATCTATTCAAAAATTTGATTTGCCCGATTCAGCTATGCATTTCCTTTCAAAATGTTTACAGTTACATTTTGAAATAAGGTACTTTTTAGCTTACTACTAATTGTCAAGCAGTATCAATTATTTTTGTAGCATTTTAGTATCTTGTACATTCACTGAAATATTTTGACAGCCTTGAGAAGCAGATGATAATTTTTCTCCCCCCCCCCACATAGTAGTCATATTGGTGCCAATGGTTGAAATCGTAGGCAAAGTTAACGATTGGCCATTATTATGTAGCCTGGCTTAAAATTTTCATAGGATGCGCCCTTTATTAACTTTAGATGCTTTTCTTACTGAGTACATTCGTTTTACTAATGGCCGTGTTTGAAATTTAATATGCAATATTTAATTAATCTTGTGCGAGTTATCCTCTTGTGGGCATCTTAGATGACAACATGCTTTGTGTTCTTATGACAAGGACAGTAAAGGTCATGCTGCACCGGGACACACAGGTTTCCGAGAAGCAGAATCTAAACTTCTTAAAGCCTAGGGAATCAACCCCTTGACCACTGTAAACAATAAATTTTTTTATGTTTTTGCACAGTTGGGAGTTGAACTTGGGAAAACTGAACACTAAGCTTACGTATTACCACTATAAACTCTTTCTTTAATTTGAAAACATAGTCATACATATTAGGCGTATTAGAATGCACTTGCCCTATAGTGATGGAACAAAACCATGGGCTTAATGAACTATTTCCGACGTTTTCTTTTCATCATAATAACCATAAGCAATGAATTGAAAAGAAAATTAAAAGAAACATGAAACAAAAATACAGAGAAAATTATTTATTAAAATTATGAAACTTACTGTAATACATGCTTAAAAATTTAGTTCTTTAAAAAAGTAGTGGACAACAAATACGATGGAAAAAGTTAAAATATATTGACATTAGATTTTCATTTCAGTATCACGTTCAATTTAATATGTGACAAAAACTAAAAAAAATAAGTATCAACGTTACCAAGACATTATTTTTTTTCATATTAGCAATTTTAGTTAAGAAGTAGACTTTTCAGAATGTGCTTCAGTTTTTCAATTCCACTATTTTTACCTGTTCAGTTCTATAGTTTTTATTTGTTAATGTTACATGTGTTGTTGATAATCCCATTAACTGCCTAATTACTTTCTCAATTGGACTTTAGCACAGGTATGTATGTAAACGACAAACAACTAATATAAAAGTATGGAGGTAGGAATACATAAAAACAGCACAACTGCAAAATGAAAACAGATTTCTGTGGAGTTTGCCTAATAGTGCAGAGTCTAGGTTGCCCATCATTCCCTAATCCTAAATATGAAGACCCAACTTTACCTGTACCTGATTTTCCCTCAACTTATCCTGCAATGTGAAGTTCACATGTAATTGTCCTTTTATTAACGCAGTCAAAAAAAAATTTTACAACATTCTGTAATATTTATTCTAATAAATATTTGGTCTGTATGAATATTTCTTGGAAAATGCTTAGTTTCAAAGAAAAATTTTTGGCTGTGCCTTCAGTCATGGTTGGGAATGCTTGATTGCTGAAGGTGGTTCCGTTTTCCCATAAAACAAAACGTTACCAACTGAGAAGGAAAGCATTGGTTGTCAATTTCAGATTTTTTAAATAAAATTATGGGTTTGGGGGGCAAAGCCCCCCCCCCCCCTCTGCTCATGATTGAAAATTGAGCATAAAAAAAGTGAGTAGAACCTTACCCCTCCCCTATATTTTCTTCAAATTAGCATCTCTGTCTATATGCAACAATAAACAAATATGAATAATTGACCATGTGTGTGTGTGTGACATATCCATCTACTACGAAAGTAAAATATGGCAGTATCTTCCACGTTTCGAGCCAGCAAAACAATATGGTTTTTTTTACAAAACATTGCTGATATTTTCATAGCAACAACTAGAAATCTCAACTTTTTCCACCAGATCCTTCCGCTGCTTACATAAGAGGTAAAACAAATTGAGATAATCACTAGTGCTTTCTACCGAATAAAACCTACAGCATATGCATCCATCAGTATTCTTATTAAAGTCCAAAAGCATAAACAAAAAAATTACAAACACATTCCAGATCATGTAACGAAAATGTGTTCATCACATACAATATGAAAATTATACAAAAAAGAAAAACTTTTGTACACTTAAATGTTCACAATCCTTAAAAATAAAAACACTCGTTATTTTAAATGTTGGAAAAAAAATCTGTATGTTAATGCTGTTGCAAATTTTCGGCAGTAATAAACATAGTTCAATCTCAATTATCAAAAAACACTATCACATTCCACCGTTTTTAACCACCATCAATAGATCATTAAACACCATCATCATTCTTTTCCACAATTTTTTATCCACTACAGGATAAAGAATTCATCAAATGCTGTCTCCATGCACACATGTTTACAGGATTTCAAAAGGGGAGTTCCGATGAAAATGGGGATGAAATTTTATGGAAATATTTTCCTCCCATAAGAAATTTGTAATAACATTGTTCAAATTTGGAGGAAGTTAACCCCAAGCCCGCCTCTGCTTGTGCACGGTCTTGCACACTTATATTCTAAACAATTTGTGTCAGTCATTATTGCTCGCTTTCTGACTATTCCATGCACCAGATTGTACTGATTCTATACAATAACAAACACCAGTTTATCACAGCTACTGAAGTGCCATGCTCTTTCATGCAAGAACATACATAATACTCGCAGCTCGCTACGAATTTATCAGATGATAGATTAACTATAATGCCAAGTATGCAATTCTAAACATTAAGAAATTAAAGGAGTGGCACATACTGTCTTAAAGTCGTGCACAGTGTTCCCACACTTCTCCCAAAATAAAAAATAAGGCACTTCCATAAGGACCTAAATGATAAGGATTAATCAAGATACGTGGGAAACCACAAATGCTTCACTAAGTAGCACAAAAATTAAAGACGCACACTGCAGTAACTAAAAAATTGCATTTTTGATAGTGTCTGTTGTTTAATATGTTAGTTTCAGTGATTAGGTGGTTTGTTTATGGTTTTACGACTCAAAGACTATAATTTGCCATGCTACGCCGGGACCTACTCTTTTCCGAAGAATCTGAACCTCTGAAGGCCCAGGAAACCAAATCCTGGACTGCAGTGAGCAGTGTGATCTTTGTGAGATCTCTGAGTAAGCGTTCTTTGCACCATTGGGAGTCAAACTCAAGTTAACTGTGCACTAGGCAAACACATTACCACACTGCACATTCGCAGGGCAGTAATTAGGTAGTGGAGCTCGAAAACTACTAGAAAGCCATTGTCAGAAATCGCATTCTAATTTTGGGGAAGGAAAGACATGATTCTTAATGAAATTTATTTTTAAGGTGCCGTTAAAAATGGAAACCAAAAAAAAGAAAAGGAGTTTTTAAGTACCGTGTGGACCCCGACAGAAGGAATGTAATGATGGGAAATTGGCAACCATTTTATGTATGATTTAGATGCAAGTCAGTTCTTTGCACAACAGACAGACATCAAGCCACTAGTAAGTCCATCCTCATAAGTAATTCACTCAAAGCTGTAGATTGTTTGGGTTTAACGATATAACACCAAGGGTCACACTGCACCGGAACCTGTAGTTCTCAGATGAATTCGAACCTAAAGCAACGAGCCTCAGACTACAGTGTGTCAATTGGTAAGTGTTGCTGTTTTTTTTGTTTTGTTTTTTTTGACAAAAAGTTATTAGTCAAATCAGGGTTAATGGCACAATATACAAACATGTTACCATTGCACCACCACAGAGCTTCAACACAGTATAACTTCGATAATTATAGAATCCCTCCCAATGCTTCACAGTGACTACAGAATATCCATTGGTGTCCCAAACTCAGAAATCCACATTTTCAAGGCACTGTAATCTACTTAATTATGCATAACTTCGATAAAAATAAACGACAATTGTTAAAAACAAACAAAAATTGTTAAGTTGTAAGATATTATTACCCTTCACAGGGATAACACAATTGCCAAATAATGGTCAATACAGAAAAGTCTCTGGAGCAAGATTTTTTGTGAGTTTTTCGTGGGGGAATTTATCATACAATAATTTTTGCCACCCACGTTTAAGTAGCTCAAACTAGAGCTTTTTTTATATTTGGAGAAAAAGAGGCGCCATCCTCATCCTGGATTCGAACCAGGGTCCCCCCATTGAGCTCACAGTGTCTTCACCTACTAGACTAGTGGTTCCCAACTCAATTTAAGCCGCGGACCACTTTTCCACTTCAATTGGACTCGCGGACCACTTTGAAAAATTCTCATGAGTTGACAGCAACACCTTAATAAAAAAGAGAGCCCGGACTTTTTTTTTTGGTGGGGGTGGAATGTGTTTAAAATCGTTCTTTAGGTAAAATAAAAGCAATAATAAACAGAAAAAAAAATCTAATGATAATACAGCGGAACCTCGACAGACGAATATGATTAAGACGAATTACTTTTAATACGAACCGTTTTCTGAAGTTCCGTCAGATTGTAAAATACTACAAATATACCACAATTTCATTTTTATAATTAATTTTAATATTTAATAAATAATTTTCATAAAAAAAATTTCAATTTTTTTTTAATGATGACCGTTTCGTGGATCACTTGGGACTCCTTCACGGACCACAAGTTGGGAGCCACTGTACTAGACGAATGAGAACAAGGTCAACGGCTTTTTTCTCCGTATATAAGGATGTAAGATATTATTACCCTTCACAGGGATAACACAATTGCCAAATAATGGTCAACACAGAAAAGCCTCCGGGGCGAGATTTTTGTGAGTTTTTCGTGGGGGAATTTATTATACAATAATTTTTGCCACCCATGTATATATATAGTTCAAACTAGAACCTTTTCTCTAAAGACAAAAAGCTCCAGTTTGAGCTAAATATATGTGGGTGGCAAAAATTATTGTATAATAAATTCCCCCACGAAAAACTCACAAAAAATCTCGCCCAGGAGGCTTTTCTGTGTTGACCATTATTTAGCAATTGTGTCATCCCTGTGAAGGGTAATAATATCTTACATCCTCATATACGGAGAAAAATGCGTTTGTTCTTGTCCTCGTTCGTCTAGTAGGTCAAGACACCGCGGGCTCAACGCGGGGACCCTGGTTCGAATCCAGGATGAGGACGGCGCCTCTTTTTCTCCAAAAACAATAAAGCTCTAGTTTGAGCTATATGAACGTGGGTGGCAAAAATTATTGTATAAAAAATTGTTAAAAATAAACAAAAATTGTTAAACATGTTTGTGTTTTATGATGCAAGGATAACTAAGGTCATGCTGAACTGGGACAGAGGCGGACACAGGCTTTCATTTTGGGGGGAGTCAAGGACAGAATTTGCCATGGTCTTGGAATAACACCCTTCATTTATCATGAAAGTTGGAATTTTTTACAGTGAAAAAATATATTTTGGAACCAAACTGTGAACTACGAAGGGTGAGGAAAACAGCGTACATTCTGCTGTACCACTAGAGTCGAACCCTAGTTAATGGGACAATAGACAAACAGGTTATCTCTCCCCTAGTGCTTCTCAACCTTTACGAGATTACGGCCTGGTAAATCCTCTTTTTTTTTTCTTTCTATAAGGTACAAACTCAGTCCCAACAAATGTGCTCATAAATACCTCTCCATATTTTTTCTAAAGTTCGCACCTTAAACCATCATAAGTATAAATAATTAATTGCGGCATAATCATAAACAGTATCTTAACACTCCTATTAATATACATTTTGCTGATTAATAGCGTTTGCAACACAGATGTTACTTCGTTCAGTTTTAAGAATAGAAGATGCAAAGCACATTATTGAAATCGTCTTACAAGTGCTTTTTATGACCAATCATAATGAGCGTTATACCCTTTCTCAAATGCTAAAAGATTTCGATGTCTGAAAATTATCGATCATTCATGAATAGGACATTTTTAAATAAACATATTTTTAAAATATATATATAAATATATAAACATATTTTTAAAAATATATATATAAATATATACAACATATTTTAAATAAACATATTTAAAAATATACGGCTTTGTCATGGCATGCTGCACCGATGTTATTTAGGTACTCTAGGTTTGAACTTCCAGACGTATTCGCAACTATTGTTGTCCTCAGAATATTTCCACTATAAAATATTCATTCATGAAAAATACTTAAAAAACTAAAATGACAAATTTCGGGAGAATCACTCGTGGCCTGGTATAATCGATGCCAGGGCCCGACAGTTGGGGAACACTACTCTAAACTATTTATAGAGTCCTTTTTATTTAACCTGATAATTCCAAATCAGTACTTGTATTTAACTAAAATAATATAACCAAGCAGTCCAATTATTGAATCCAGGTTTGGTCTTAGTTTTTTTAATCGCTGGTCCAGTGCATTTATACCATTTATGGTATCATTATCATCAAAGTCAACTTATTTTTTCACATCTATCTTTGCAGTAAAATAGATGTTTTCATATCACATGTGATCTTGATGTAGATCCGATACAAGGAAAAGCATCATGCATGCTTACAAAATGGATTTTCCAAAATCTCACAAAAGATAATTTAAAAAAATTTCTATGCCTAAATTATCATTAACGAACGTTTTCAAAAAACACATAAAAAAATAGCGATATCTGCGAAAACAAGCATGCAGGGGATGTCCATTTCGTTGTGAAAATTTAAAATAATCTGGTAATAGAAAATGGATCATGAAAACGGATAGTTATTTTAACCTTATTATTTTATTGCTATCTCATATTAAAACCCTGAATGCAACCCACTTCCGAATTAAGTTTTTAAATCTGCAGCAGAATTAGTATGAAACATAGAGTGCCATGGACTTAAATAATCAAATGCTATTACAAAATGGAACAAGTCGCTAGTGGATAGGTAGTGAGCGATGACTGATAGTGCTTCGTACGTTAATGCTTTGCTTTGCCGCTTAAATTTTCCACTCAAATCATAACTATTGGTGTATATGCACAGCGTATCAAGTTTTCTTAAGCAGAATGGTCTCACCAAAGCATCCTTCAGTTTTATGATGATGATATGGCCATATTCAGGATAATCAGAAATCAAGGTTTCTTCGAAAATACTTTTTACCCATTCGTTATCGGAGTATAATGATATGTCCACATTTTTCGTAGCAATGAGTTGAAACAACGAAAGAATATCAGTGACTTTTATCTTCTTCATTTGAATGATTTCAGAAAGACATGCCATCCAATAGCATGATAAAGTATTACGATCCTCTAATTGCATGTTTTCATCAGAAGCAAAACTACTAAACTTACTTTCAAAGTTGTGAATTAAAAGACACTTTATAAATAATTTAGCCTGGGGTATATTGCTAATTATCTCAAATATTTTACCTTTGTAAGAACACTTGCTGATATCAGCTCCCTGCTTCAACAAATATAGGATCATTTCACTATTTCTCGACAAACAGGCAATATCCAGTGGAGACTTGCCTTTGTCACTAGCGGCATTGACATTAACACTACGTCTCAACAATTCTTTAAATATTTTCAGATTCCTGAACTTTATAGCTTGAATTAGAAGAGTGTCACCTGTACCATTGATGATATTGATATCCGTTGCATGGTAAAGCAATTCCTCCATGATTTCCAGGTTCCTGTTATACCGTATGAACTGGTGCAGTGAATTCTCCCCTACATTATTTGTTGCATAAGCATCTGCACCATATTTTAATAATTCTTTAACGGACTCCAAACTTCCATCGAACCTAATAGCCATGTGCAATGGAGTGTCACCATCATTACTCGCTATGTTCACGTCAGGTCTGTATTTCAGCAGTTCTTTCATTACTTCTATGTCCCTGCTGTATCTCATGGCTTGATTCAGCAGGGTCTCACCAAGGTCATTAGTTACATTGATATCCGCTACATGCTTCAGCATTTCTTTAATTGCCTCCAGGTTTCCGTCACGCATCATAGTCCCATTCATATTATTAGATGCATAAACATCAGCATTGTATTTCAACAATTTTTTATTCACCTCCCCGCTTATACCGTATTCCATGGTTTCATTCGGTAGAATCGTATCTTTAACATTGGTTCCATTGACATCAACTACATGCTTCACGATTTCTTCAGTTGCTTCCAGATTTCCAACATCGCTTACGATCTGCTTTCGTGGCATCTTGCTAACACATCCAGCTATGAGGACGTCAAGATGCTGTTTCATCAGTTCTTTAATTATTTCTGAATCTCTACCATACTTTACAGCCTCATTGAGCACAGTCTCACCTGTACTACTGGTCACATTCACAGCAGCTCCATGTTTCAACAACTCTTTAATTATTTTCAAATTTCTACCATACTTTACCGCCTGAATCAGTGGAGTCTCCACCTTACCATCAATCGCATTGACAGCAGCACCATGTTTCAGCAACATTTTAACTACCTCCAGATTTCTATCACACTTTATAACTTGATTTAGTAAGGTTCCCACACTACTATCAACAGCATTAACATCAACCCTCTGCGTTAATAACTCTTTAATTACTGTCAGGTTTCTACCATGCTTTATAGCCTGGTTTAGTCTAGTCTCATTCACATCATTGACCATACTCACCTCAACTCCGCAATTCAACGATCCCTTGCTTATTTCAGTATTTGCCCAATCCTCCACGGGTTGATTCAACACAGGCCCATCAGAACAAGAAGCAGCTCCATGCTTCTGCAAGTCCAAAATATGTTCCATACTTTAAGCTTTTCCAAAACACCAAGTAAAAAATATGGTCTTCACAATTTGCTACACTGTTATTGGCCGCTGTGTGTTTCAGTTTATATTCAATTAACCTATATAGAAACATAAAATTCTTACAATTAGAAATCCCATACTATAAAAAAATTAGAACATGTTAATTTCAAGCATGGTTTATTAACACAGTTAAAACTAAATTAATAGACATTTTGATAACATTATAATCGACATATTTTATAACACCAGAACCTACAATTTGCTCAAGAAATCCTCAAATTGCTGACCCTGACATGGCACTGATTCAATGAATGTCCGAATAATGTCCTGGGGCATCTTTTGTCACGAAGTTTTTTTGGAAGTAGGAGGATATTCAACCAATGTCCAATCGTGTGCCACAGATGCATGAATGGCAAGAGATTGGGCTGACCAAGGAAGCGTCTGCACACTTTGCAAAATATTCAAGTTAATCCAAGTTGCATTCAGCCAGGTATTATTCTGTTGAAAAATGGAGTTTGGGATAGCCAAAGCACCTCATCAACTCCATCGTCATGAACAAGCTACTGTGACTGCCATCTTGGAAAGAAAAAAATTATTGTTGTTAATGAAGGAACATTTAGAAACTATAATAGTCAAATTTTTTTTCAATTATTACAATTTCCAAACAATCCTCCATTAATGAAAAAATTATATTTTCCAAAATGGTGGAATCATGAAACACATGTGTGTTTGCCATCAGGGGCAATCCTCCCAGGGCCCCATTTGGATGAGGGCACCAAACTGAAGTTCAAAATATTTTGTTAATTGACCAACACACTGTGGGCCAGGAAGCCAATTAATGTGACATAATGAAGAAAATCAAATTTCTCGGATTGCCTTAATTTCCAGGCAAACATTAATCAAATACTTATTAATGAAACACTGTATGTCAGTTACCTTTAACTGTAACTATAGAATGAGTTTTAATGGCTGAAAGTTGAACAAATTTTCACGAATTTATTGCTTTCGGGTGATCCTGTTCATTTGTGAAATTCGCAAGAACTATATTTCGTTTAATGTTTAACATTTTATATCCATCATAACTGACTCTAAAGAGGGTAAAATTACTATTTTTTCCTACTGTGTTTAATTATTCATAATTAGAAAAATTGTCTAGTGATAAATCCACTCCTTCACTTGAAAATTTTTTGTTATTCAGAGCTCACAAAAATTTTGCAGGTATTTGCAGGTTTTAAATTTTTTTTTATACATAACTTAGGAGATATGCCTTCATTTAAAAGTGTAGAAAACTGTGTTTAGCTGTTATTTAAAATACCATTATTTTTACAGGTTGCACTGTGTTACGAGAACGGACATTTTCAGTATGAGTGGCTGAAATTTAAAAATCTGGGGGGGGGGCAGTTGCCCCCCGGTTTTTTTAGAAAAGAGGCAAAATTGTACTTTTCCCCAACAATTTTGGGTTTTTTATTCCCCCTCCTCCCCCCACCCCTAAGTTACGCCTATGCGTTACAGATAAACATTACGGTACTATTAATCGTAGGAAACAGTGCCAAATAAAGGCTTGTGGCCAAGCCGGTCGCCAAAACTCCTCGTATACTCTAAAAATGAAGTGAAAATTTCTTGGCTGTGAGCTTATCATAGCGTTATCAGAGCATCGGTGGTTTGTTGTTGTTTTTTTTTGTTTTTTTGAACATTGCCAGAAAGATCGGTGTTCCACGGCGGTCATTAATTTCCGACACTGAAACAAGGACATAAGTCTGCCATGTTGTTTACGGTGTTTTTCGGGCACACTAATTTTCCTGAATCAGTAAAGAGTTAGTGTGGGGGGGGACACCCCCACCCCGCTTCGGGCTATACGCCCTCGCTGTCCATTTCGATCACATTCGTGGTGCGCATCGCGAATCAGTATTTTCCTGCAAAATTCTTAATAGCCAAGGAAGTGTTCTGTACTCATGACTCCCCCCCCCAACCTTAAGCAAAAGCAATCCTTCGAACGTTATTGCATTACGGCAAACCCCGAGAAGGAAGTTGCCGCACTTGGCGACAGAGGCAGACCCTTAATCTGCACTGACGCCTTGATCGTGTAAAATCCGCTCAACAACAAAAATAAACAAAACAAATAAATAAAAATCGAACAAAAATCGAACAAAAAATAGTGAGTAGGAATTTACTTACCAAAGCTTATCCTCTTCAGTATATTTCCTGTCTTGAATATAATCTGTATCGTTATATTCTCAATCTTCAAATTAATCTACATAAAAGTATTTTCCGCCTTAAAATTAATCTACATCAGTGTATTTTCCGTCTTAAAATTAATCGAAATCAATATAACAATATAATTTCGTATCCTGACCACGCGACACACTCAAGAAATTGAACGAAGTAAAACGCTTTCTTAAAAGCACAGATAAAATTTATCAAACAACCCGCTACACAATAGAAACGCAGCCCATGTCTTCTTTGTTGCCAACCTATTCTTTAGATTCTATGTGTTTAATGACAAGTTGAAAACAGCCGTGTAGTGGCGCTGCAGTAGAGCTTAACTTGTGAAGCTTTTGGGAGCATTTGCCGCCTATAAACTGCTCACTATTCCCAGATAAGATGGCGGTGGGTGGGGGAAAGCCGGATAGTTGTTAGTATCAAAATTATACACGATCTTTCTGTTAATTATGTCTTTACGATTAACAGCTATTTCCGTTTACCAACGATATTTTGCGGTTCTGGAAATTGCTTTAAAGGATTACAATTGTTCAGATTAATGTCTTTGGTTGTTTGTTTTTTCTGCGTCTCTTGAAAATAGTTGATGGAAAAATTCCCTGTATTTATAGCTTGGCAATGGGAACTTCTCCGTAAGCAACATGCTTTTGATTTGTCCTGTGCACTGTTTGTTCGTCCGCAATACAGAGAGCTGAACCTCTAAAACATTGATGATTAGCGAACGGCTAGCTGGATAGGAAGCCAAAGAGTCAAGGGATAAATCGCAAGATGACAGTGGTAAAAAAACGTAGATTCTGTATCAGTGCTGCAGAATCTAAGTGGCTTTGACAGTCGGCAGTGAAACGGGTCAATGTTGCGTTAAGGCGTTTGTTCACCATAAGAAATATTCGGATTTGACTCCAGATGATACCCAGAGAAAGGTTTTTCTGTTTTACTTACTTAATTATTCACAATCGGAGATTGAATGCTTAGCCGATAGATGTTCGGATTCCTTACGAAACTCTGGGTCCTTAACCTCGGTAAGTCCCCGACTTGAGACATGAGGCTTGTGGGGCAAAGCCAGTGCGTAGGAGCAGAAGAAAAGCAATATTATCTCCAAAGCTGGGAATATCGTGCCGTTCTGTTGTGGTTAAAGCTGCGTTTACAGGTGCAAAAATTAGTACCGACAGTTAGTGACGTCCACTGTGCTCTATTACTATTTTATCTTTCTGTGTTGTAATATAGCTGAGTGGTAACGTCAGGCACTAGTGATAGCCTCACATAACACACAATGTCTCAGGTATGTTTCAGCAACGTCGCCACCTTTCATTTTTATAACATAACAATTTTCACCTTTCTGTTACGTTACAGAAACGCCATCTGAGACGTAACAAAAGTGACCTTTCTGTTATGTTCCAGAAACGTCATATCTGAAATCGAATAAAAGTGACCTTTCTGTTACGTTTCAAAAACGTAACAGCGTAATACTGTGTGCGCATATCATATATGTATGCATTTTTGGCGAGATATTTTGAAATTTGGCTAATGGATTATGGGACACAGATGTCTGCACCCTCCTAGAAACAGAAAGCCTACACGTCCAATGAAAATTTAGGCGCGAGCTCTGAAGGTCTTTTCAGCAACGGTCACATTTTAAGGAGCAGTGTTTTCTTCAGTTCTGATTCACCCCAACATTGGGCACATCTTTTATTTTACTTATATATTTACTGTTTTAATACATTAAAAAAGAAAAAAAAAAAAACAGTACCGCTCGAATGAGGACTCGGTTCCAATAAAGAGTATACAGGTAAGATAAACCTATTTGAAACCTTTGTAATCAATAAACTTAAAGAAACAAGAAATTATCATATTATATAGGAGCTATTTTATATAAATTATTATATGTTTTGCGAAAATATTTTATTCACGTACATTTATCGCGTATTTTAGGAAACTAAATATTTTTCTGGCTATACTACATGTGTGTCCCCTGTGCGATTTGTCACCAAGGCGCGGCAACCTCCTTTCCGGATTACGTCATCGTGCGCTCGCTTCCCGGCCGCCATGTTTTTTTAAGGAGTAATTACCTGTTATACTGAGTTTACTACCTATTATACTCTTTTCAGATTTTTTTAACCAAAAAAACTGCTGTCTTTAAGCATTGATTTTTTATGGCCTTTGGAGTCATTTCCTCCACTTCCTCTTTGTGACGCCGCCTCCACATATACTCTGCGTAGTATGAGTCAAACAGCTTTTCATCACCGATATTGCGATGCTCCACGTTACCCCATACCTCCTTTTCCTTCTTCCCCCTCCTCATATCTTCTGCAAAGTATGAGTCCAACAGCTAGCTTTTCATCGCCGACATTGCGATACTCCATATTCCACTCATCTCCCCCTACCTCCTCTCCCCTTTTTCCATCCATACCTCTAACCTCTTCTTCCCATACCTCCTCAAACCTCTTCCTCCCATACCCCCTCTCCATCCCAAACATACTATCAATTCCAATCTGTTACAAAAATAAAAACATTTAAACAGTCGCTCATCGTATCGCTACAACTCACAAACCACCACTGACACGAATGGACACTACAATACAACTACCATGTACATGTGCTCATTTTTAACGCTTCCTAAAACTTTCCCTCTGTTTTAAGAGTATAGCATCAGTTTTGGAGACGAGTTGGCGACAAAACAGGGGATTCAGCTGTAGTGTCACCCTATTTCTTAGTGTTTGCATAGATATTGCATGAAAAAAAGTTATATTTGAAATATATTTTTTTCATACTGTGTCAGTGCACCTTTAAAATGTAATTTTTGGTCAAAATATAAATTTTTCATTTTTACTATGATATCAAGGTCTGGACTTTTATCTTTTTAATTACGTTTATATACATTTTATTTCCATCGTATTTAGAACCAGAGTAAGAATATTATTTATTTTTAGTTTCTTTCTCAAAATTATTTTTTTTGCCACTTGACTTTATGCAAAATATGATATAATAAAAAAGGTTTAGTTAAAATGTTTTGAAATTATACACACATGTTTAACAAATCTCAAAGAAGGGAGTGGTCTGCGCTCATGTGTGTGTGTGTGTGTGTGTGTGTGATCATAGATTAGTTTCAGATTTATGTTAATATGAGTATGACCAGTGATAATTTGAGGAATTTTTCTATATATGAAGGTTCTACTTTCTACAGCTTTTACGTCAGAAAGGTGGTCAATATATAAAATAATAAAAATATAAAATTTCTAGTTTGGTCACAAAAACTGCATAACGACTATAACGATATTCCAAATCGTATGACACTAGGATTTGGTCCAAATTTTTTTATTCGCCTAGGGCCAAATTGGGCACTGAATTTAATGAATTATTTGCTGGTATTATCCAAGAATAAAATATTAAAATCTATAGCAGTGCGGACTGACATTCTGAAACAAAATGAATAAAAATTAGAAGCAAATTCAAATGAGAACAGTTTTAGTAAAATAATGGCAATAGCCTATTTTAAAGGCAAATAACAGAAATCTATATTGTGAAACTGGTAAATTTCTGAAGTCCTCCTTTAGCCATTTCATCCCCCCCCCCAAGGGGTCACCCTCCATCAGTTGAAAACCTGAATTTAAATTTTTTCTTTCAGCGACGAGGGTATGAAGAACACCGTATTAAAGTCCCAGTAATATACGCATATATATATATAAACTAAGGGTAAAAGCTCAGATATATTATGCATAATATGTATATAGAAAAGGTACATGTTATATACCAGAACAGATAGTCTACATGTTATATATGGAAACATGTGCATATTGTGCATGGAATGCATGTATTATTGTTTGAATTAAATAAAGAGCATTAATATTATATGTAGCTATGTGTATTTGTTCCCTCATAATTTAATATTCATTTAAACTGGGCCAACTGTATTTAACATACTAATTAAATACCATTGACTATATTTTTCATATTATGCCATACTTTGGCATATGCGCTCATACACTGATCCTGAAATTAAGCCTACAATCAAATCATGCCTAGCTGTACTTTACCCCATTAACATATCGCACCCTTGCGACGAAAGTGTTACAACTCAAAAAATCCTGTTCTTCAGAAAATGCAAAAAACTGTTTCTGGTTGAATTGAGGGATGTTGTGTTCATCTAATGACATGTGCCAACTAGCAGAAACCCAAATAACTTATGACCTAACATTTTGCATGGCAAAATGCAGCACTGTTTTCTACATCTGGTTGTAACATTAAGTCATTTTCACCAAATTTTGAGTTGTAACACTTTCGTCACAAGGGTGCGATATGTAATTTTATGGTCACCTGGCAATTCCGTCTTGTTCTTTTTTATTTTACAGTGGTGTAGTTATAATGTTTTGAACTTTTCAACTAATTAATGATTATTTCTGTTTAACAATGGTATTCTGTGCAGTGATGGATTTACAATTTTGCCACCTGTAGGCTGACATATTTTGCCGCTTAATCTTACCAAACGTAACTAGAGGTATGACAGATTTTGGCACTTGTATAAAATTCTTAAATTGTTCGTCCATCATGGTTTTCATATTTCAAATTTAAATATTCGCTAATTTCGCATTTTTTGAATATCTCTCAAAGCAGTTCATATGCCGGTGCCTAATGTTCCTTTAAGCCTTGGACAATCAAAATTAGTAATGCAACTGGCTACCAAAAAATCCCCATCTTTGCAAACTTGTCGTCGAAAATATACCACCGTAGGCTTTAGACTACTGGTAAATCTGGTACTAATTCTGTGGTTCCAGCTAATGCTTTGTAGAATTATGCACTTTGCAATTTTTATTTGTTTTAACTGATAATCACAATTTAGTCGGTTTCAATTAACATTGAATCTTTTACTGTTTCGCTTTGCCATCAATAGAAAGGTATAACTCTGCAATAGTAATACATTAACCTAGTATGAAGATATCCCGGGTTCGACTCCTAATGCTGCTAAACACTGAAGTTTATTTTCTGCTCACTGTAGTCCGTGGTTTGGTTCCCTAGGCCTTAAGAGGTTTGGATTCCTCAGAAAACTGTACGTATAGTGCAGCATGACCCTTTCTGTCCTTGTACCACTATTCAATCAAGGAAGGTCACGTCAGTGAGTGCTGCCTTAGATGTCTTTTACATGAATTGTTCACATGTGTTTGCTTATCAACGCTCAGAAAGCAAATAAAAGTTAACTCGCAAGTTGCAGTTTACATTCAAATTTTAACTTGCCAACTTCCAATTTGCCAGTCTCTAATTTTATACTTTTCAATTCCCCGCTCTCTAATTATGTACTTCTCAGTTCTCCACTTCCCATTTTCAATATTAGCAATACCTGTCATTGTATACTGGGCCTGATTACTTTAAAAGCCCATTTCTTTGGGCTGTTTTGGAGAGTATGTATTTTTTATACACTTTCAGACTCCCCCACACCCCGGTTCTAAATCTGTCACAGCATCTAAAGTGGACCCCAAATCTGATACTATGCCCATAGACGTAATCCAAGTAGCACCAGACATTGTACGATATCACAAGAATTGCAATATCAATATTAGATGATGTTGAATTGTTATCTTCACAAGTTATGACCCCCATCGATATCTTAATATCATAATTTGATGTCTGACATCAAATTATGATATGAGAGCCTTTCATCATTGTAAAATATTGTAATTTGATGTCATCGAATTCTCATGATATACCGGTAATATGAAATTATATCACGATATTAAAAAAAAGGCATTCTTTATCATTTTGATGATGTTAATTATTGACCTAGTACTGTCCGATCATAACTGTTGACTGATGTGAGAAAAGAGAGGGGGTTAATTTTTCCTTTTTCAGAGTAATTTGAAATAACAATCAGCGTTCCATACTGAGATGGCTAGTCTGTTAAGTTTTTTAAGCTTCAGTTTGGATGTTTTCAAAAATAAACTTTTTCTGGCACTCTTTGCAACTGTAGAAGATGCATGCATATTGTAAAGTCATAAAACATTATTGGTGCAAAAATGATTAACTAATTTACTTACCTAATCTTTTGGATCCATTTTCTTTTGTCACAAGTGTGAGAACCAATTAAGAGACTCCAAAAGTCTGACGTGTACTTTACAAATATAGATTTTTCTGAATACCTTTATTTTAAAAATTACACATCGCAAACGATCTTACTTGAAAGAATATTAAGGGGTTAAATTAATTTTACTGACAGTAAAGACCTAAAAATATTCTGATATATACATAGTTGTCGAAATTAAACTTCCCCAACTCAGAGGGCTATGTAGGGCCTTGTATGGGTCCTAGAGACATGAAATTTGGACAGCAGACACTTCAGATCATGCGTTCGATTGTATGAAAAAAAAAAATTGATTTATTGAAAAAAAATATTTAGTACAAAAAATCATCGATAGACGACGCTGTAACACCAGTGAAACGTGATTTGCAGAAACCTAGCCTCTGTGCAACCTATGCAAATGGCGAATCTGATAAAAGAGGAAAACAGGCTCTGCACGAGAAAGAGTTCCCAGTTCGCTGATGCACAATGCCGACTTTGAAAATCAAAGCTCTGTTAGTGAAGCTTCTCAACCAGAATGACGAGAACTCATCTGCTGCAATAAAAGCATTCTGCCGGTAGAAGAACCTACGCCGAGGACCAATGACCACGCGCCCTTTACGTGACTTGATGAAAAAATTCGAAACAACCGGTCAGCTTGGAATTTTACCAGGCAGGGGACGAAAACCTGTAGGCTCTGCAAGCGTGGAAGATGTAGCTACGGCGGTCGTTGAAGCAACTAGCCAAGTCCCCCATGGTGTTGTGAGTGTACCAGCTATTTCTCGTGCTGTTGATATGCCCTATTCCACCGTTTGGCGATGAATTGTGGGTTATTATCCTTACAAAATCCATAGTCTTCACCAGCTGTATGACCGGGACGCTGAAGTTCGGCAAACATTTGCACTGCAGTTCCTTACACGAATGGCAGTCGATGCCGCTTGGCCATGAAACATTCTGTGGACGGATGAGGCGCACTATTAACTGAATGGAAAAGTGAATACGCACAACTGCTGAATTTGGGCAACAGAAAACCCACGCACAATCCATCAAGTGCCCTTGCATCCTACAAAAATTACGATATGGTGCGGTTTCACTTCAACGTTCATCATTGGGCCTTATTTTTTTAGGAGATGACTCCAACAGGGTTTAAAACCTGTTCCGTCAATGGACAACGCTATCGGGACATGTTGACAACTTTTATGATCCCAGAACTTCAGTAACGTCACCGCGTCCAGGACACTATTTTTATGCAGGACGGTGCACCTCCCCATATTCATCGTGGCATTCAATAGGTGTTACGGCAAACTTTCACCGCTGCACGGATGATCAGCCGTTGTTTTCCAACAAGTTGGCCACCTAACTCACCCGATCTCACCCCCGTGTGACTTTTGGTTATGGGGATTCTTAAAAGATCAGGTCTACCGAGAACAACCCGCAATCCTGTCACATCTGAAAGACTGCATTCGTCGACATATTCGTGGACTTCATGCGGAGTTACTACGTTCAGCTGTAAAACACGCTGTTTTGCGATTGGACAGGGTTGTGCGGAGCCATGGCGAACATATAGAACAACTATAGAACGTTTTGTCGCGCTGCAGCGCCGTCTATCGGTGATTTTTTTTTACTAAATATTTTTTTTAACAAATCACGAGCGCATGATCTGAAGTGTCTGCTCTCCAAATTTCATGTCTCTATGACCCATACAGTGCCTTACACAACCCTATGGGTTGGGGAAGTTTAATTTCGACAACCCAGTATTTCTAGCAGGGAAAAGGTTAATCTGGGCTGCAAATCATGTGGGAAAAAATTCTTAAAATTATACGATTTGAAACGTCATATTATAAATAGGCATTTATCGGAGTCTGGAACCCATGGATGTACTGCTGCAAGTAAAATTTTTGAATGTTCTAGTTGTAATGCCTGTGTTTCGAAAGACAACCTCTCTGTTCATTTTCAAGAAGAGCATGAAATACGTATAGAGACTGAAAACCTTGAGCTTGCTACGTTTGAAGATTTTAAGTCATGGAAAGAAGCTATTGAAAAAGAAACAAAATTTAAATACGTGAAGTCATCAGGGGCAGAGATAAAGACTACAGGCAAAATCCATTATTTTAGATGTCATCGATCTGGGAATTTCAAATCTACAGGTAATGGATTAAGAAATATTAAAATACAGGGGACTAACAAAATTGGGAAGTTCTTCCCAGCCTATATGAGAGTCTTTGAAGAAAACAGTGGGAAGTGTTCAATTACCTTTACAAAAACACAATTTGGGCATCAGAATGAGCTTGGACATTTATTCCTCACTAAATCTGAACGAGAAATTTGGGCTGCAAAAATTACAGCAAAAGTGCCATTCAGTGTGATTTTAGATGATGTGAGATGCTCTGTTTCGGAAACTTCTAGTTTGGAAAGGCTGCATCTTGTAACAAAATAAAGACGTGTACAACATTGAAGATGCATTCAATTTAGATGCAAGTGCTGTGCGGCACAAAGATAATGGCACAAGTGTTGAAGCACCGGTAAATGAAACAAAAGCTGATGGAAGTGATTCTGTTTTGTTTTATAAGCCAAGATATTGTTTTGAAGGATTATCCAAATTTAAAACAGGATTTTCTGTTAATTATAATGACTGATGGTCAGAAAGAAGTTTTAAAAAAGTTCGGCCATGATGTCATATGTCTGGACGACATACATGGGACAAATAGATATAATTTCAGCCTAACAACAGTAATGGTGTTGGATGACATGCGACAAGGCTTTCTATCTGTCTTCATGCTATCGAATAGGTGCGACCAGATGGTCTTGGCATTGCTTTTTGCTGAAATAAAGAAAAGAATTGGCAATTTGACACCTAGAACTTTCATGTCCGATATGGCAGAAGCATTTTACAATGCCTGGATTGAAGTGATGGGTGCGGCAGAAACCCATCTGTATTGCTCTTGGCATGTTGATAATGCATGGAGAAAGAACCTCAAAAAAATAAAAGACAGTCAAAAGCAACGTGAGGTATATAAAACATTAAGAACATTGCTTGAAGAGAGAGACTTCTAAAGTATTGCTTTATAACTATCAGAAATGCCTGCTCCAAGATGAAGAAACAGCAAAATTCGGTAAGTATTTTTTAGACACCTACACTAACTGCCCAACCTTGTGGGCTTATTACTACAGGCTGCATTGTGGCATTCATACTAATACGTGTTTAGAGAGACTTTGTCGAAATTTAAAATATGAGTATTTGAAAGGGAAACAGGGAAAAAGGTTGGACAAAGAGATTTTTGCTATCATGCAACTTATAAGGGATAAAATTTTTGAGAGACTTTTAATTTTTTAATAAAGGAAAAGTCACTTCGAAATTAAAAGATTTAAGAAACTGTCACAAAGAAAGTCTCTCGTTCCATACCACTGTCATCAAAGAAAGCAACGGAAGTTGGACAGTGGCATCATCAAGGTGTGAGGAATTGTACATTGTTCATAAGGTAACAGGCAGTTGCTGTTGCAGTTTGAAATGCAAAGAGTGCAACAATAATCCTTACCTTCATATGTATATTTTCAGTTGTGTTGACTCTTCTATCAAAAATAACATGTGCAAACACATTCACAAAGTCTGCATGGAGTCTGAATTGTTTGAAAAATTTCCTTCAAATGCTGATGATTTATCCATTTGTATGGAAGATGGGGAAAATGCTGCATTGGTGGAGATTTACAAGAAACTTCGAAAGTGATGGTATCATCAGCAGTAGATACAAATATGAAAAAAGAATGTGTATTAGAGAATGTTTCAAAAGTTGCTCACTCCCTGAATACAGTAGATGAACTTGATGTATTTGACAAGCAGGTGAGGGCAATTAACCCGAACGTGGCTGCAATGCGCTCCGATGTGGTGAAAAAGGAAGCTGCCTGAGATCTTCAACAATGTGCCTCTGAACAAAAACATAATACCACAGAGAGGGTTACATTTGACAAAAAAAGGTGTGAAAAAGCATAAAAAACCCTATCACTAAACCAACCGTGACAGAAAAAATGAACATTGCTTTATTACTGATTTCGAATGATGAAAACTGACAGGTGAAAATATGCTAAAATATAATAGCTATGTATCTGCAACTTTTATAAATCACTTTTTTTTGCTAATATATTTTTAATAACAAAATCATGCAAATCAAAAAAATCATGCAAATTTTTCATATACGAGTAATGTTTTATATAATAAATTGGCTCTAATGCATGAGACGTTATCCCCCTAAATCTAGTCTGTGTTTCCAAAAACTGACAATCGGCACAAGGTGACCAGCTGCCATGTTGTTTACACTAGTTTTTTGGGATTTTCGTCCTCCTTTTCCTCCTACGAATCGTAAAAAGTTGTCCGAAGCAAGAAGCTGAGCGAGTCTGAGCACTGATTGTTTACGACTAGCATTTCTGAAGCAAGCAGCAGAGTGAGGCTGAGCGTAGATTGTTTTACAACTGGCATTTACGGTGCAAGGAGCATCAGTGGCGGCCATCACCAACTGAGGCAGTGTGTTATACCATCAAACAATACAACACCAAGACATACCTGGAGCAGACTTGTGGTGCAAGGACGAGGAATCATCATGGGACACCACACGTGTATCTTTCCCCCTTTTATTCTGAAATGCGTTTGCAATGCACATAAGGTTAGGCTCGATTAAGTGTTGTTTATATATACAGCCTGAAACAGGAGCTGGGCTAAGGAGGGAACATGGGTAGATATGCATCATCAGAATCAAATTGGAATAATTTATGTATATTGATGATTTACTAAGGTGAGCTATCGCTAGCTATTTGTCAAATAGCAGAGTTTACTCATCAGATTAATCTTAAGCAACCTTCCTGTTAATGACAAAAATTGGTGGTGTATGGTCAAATACAATCAGTCCATTTGATAGCCATTTCGCGCTATAAATATGAAATAGATTGTTGGCCATAATTTAATTGTTCTTTACGATCACAATTATGTATTTCCAGTGTTTTACATTTATTAAATTATTGTTTGTTTTGCGAATGTTTTATGTTTAAATAAGATTGGCTCATTCACCTTTTGCCTGTCCAGCTAAACTTAAACATTTACTTAAAGCCAAATAAGGTTTACGACAGAAGGGTGGTATGAAAGCACATAAAAAATAAGTACTTACGTATACTCATTATAAAACTCTTCAAATTTCTGGTAAACTATCTAAAATAGCCCAAAAAAAGTAAGCTTTTACCTAAAAATTTTCTAGATGTCGATCAAAAGTGATAAACCAAAAGTCAACTTAAAAAAACAAAAACAATTTGGGCTCCACTTCCAACTGGGGGCTCTAGGCCCGGGCCTTGCGGGCTCAGTCGGTAATCAGGCCCTGGAAAGAGCCACAGTCTAGAAGCTAAATTTGGCTCATAAGCCACAGATTCCAATCACTTCTCTTGGAAAATAAAAATATAGAAGTTAACATTTTGCTCTTAAAGAAGAGTAGGTAAGTTGAGTGGATTTTGCATGTGAATTAAAAGTAATTTGGGTGATTCAAGGGAGAACCATGAATATCTAAGTTGGTTGGTTGTAGTTTTATAGTGCAAGGACAGCAATGGTCATTCTGTGCCAATCAAGGTGAGATCATACATACAATATAAAATAAAACCATGATGGTAAAATATTTTGGATGTATTAAATTTAACACACGAAACTATATCAAACATCAGATGAGATGGGAGAAGCCAATAGTAAATAAAAAGTTAAAAATGAGTTCATGATTAAAAGAATTGCCCAAAACACGGTTCCCACTCTTTCGTCCTAATGAAATTTAAGGACTTTTTAAGGACCCCACATTGTCAATCGCAATGTACATAAAAATTAAAAATGCAAGACATTATAAGCATAACACTGAAATTAGAGTGTTTAATTATATTGTTCTTTTCAACTTAACACACTGCCATCAAAAGCTACCCTTTTTGCATCCCTTATATTAGCCATGCTCAGTGGATGGGGCAGGAAGGGTGTGTGCCCGAAACACAACTGACTTTATTCAGGAAATAAGGAGAAATATCTTTTTTCCATCGCCAAAATTTGAAAAAATATTTTTGAGAAAAATTCAAGGACTTTTCAAGAACCAACCACATTTTTGGCAGTTTTCAAGGGCCCCTAATTGAAAAAAAAAATTCAAGGATCATGGGAACCATGTAAAATGTCACAAAGGGTAAAATTATTTTGATTAAAAGTTAATGTACGTTGCTGGTTAAAATTGGGGTAAGTATATAAAATATGCAAAACATTTAATGCTTCACCACATGTGGCACATTTAAGAGATGTTGATGGAAGAAGCGTATATGCCTGATGCGAAATCTAGCCAGAGTGACCTCGTTACGACGGTCACTTCTATAGCTAGATTTCCACACCTCAATAAGAAGTTTAATGTGGTGAAGCTTACTAAAAGCTTGCTTGTCCCAATCTAACTTCCATTTGCTGTACAGATAGGATGAGACATGAGTTTTAAGATTTTGAAATGGAATAGTCGTACATTCAGATTCTGCAGTTGCTGCTTTTGCAGCAATGTTAGCTTGTTCATTGCCAGAAATTCCAACATGACTTGGAACCAAACAGAATTTCACAATGTACTGTGAGTTTTTTATATCTACGAGTTGTTTGTGAACACTGTGGATTCCAAAGTGATGCAAGATTTTGTATGAGGCTAGTCTTTACAGAACGCAGAGTGAATCTGTACAGATGACAGTTGGAGATACGGCATTATTCAAGATGTATTGTAAAGCTAACACAGTAGCATGAATTTTTGCTTTGAAAACTGAGCAGAATATCGGCAGTTGTTGGTTTGTATGAGATCTCCACAGACAAATGCTGCACCGACATATTCATCCACTTTTGATCCATCTGTGAAAATGAAGGAGTAGCCTTCATACATATTAGACAGATCAGCGAATGCCTGCCGATAGGCAATGTCTGGGGTATTGTCTTTTGGATAGATTCAAACAGATGTCTGTGCCAATATCAAACCATGGAGGAATGATGTTTGGCATAGATTCCGCAATCATGGTTTTTGTAATGCTCAATTCAGTTGTTGCATTTTCCATCCTCATGCCAAAGGTTGGAATACATGAGGGACGAGCACCAAAAAGTGAAATGAGACAAGGTTGATAAAACGATGACAATGCAGGATGGCCCTTTAGTGATAGAATTTTAATGTAATAATTGAGAGACGTTGGCAACATAAAAATAATGGAGATTCTACGGCTTCAGCATATAAACTAGTGACTGGGGAAGTCCGAAAGACCCCAGTGACAAGTCATAGACCCTCATGATGTATGGGGTCAAGTTGTTTGAGTAACAACTGGCTTACTGAGCCGTAGATCGGACAGATATATTCTAATTTAGAACGGATTAATGCCTTATAGAGCATCAACAGTGAGCATCGGTCTGCCCCTCAGGATGTGTGAGATAGAACTTTGAGGATGTTAGGGCTTTAAAACATTTATCCAGCAAATGTCTGATATGGGATCGAAATGTTAGAGAGTGGTCAAAAATTATCTCAAGCAATTTTGTCTCCTGAACCACTCAGATAACATCATTTTCCATTCGGAGCACCGGATATAAATGTAAACCATGTTTGAAACAAAAATGTTCGCAAACGGTTGAATATCTAAGTGGAGTTCGGTTGAGAAGGGAAAAGTGAAA
>QLNU02008081.1:1818-33501 GCA_006491805.2 Dysdera silvatica | reverse complement strand
AAATATAAAATTTCTAGTTTGGTCACAAAAACTGTATAACAACTCTGATGCTATTCCAAATCGTACAACACTAGGATTTGGCCCAAATTTTTTTATTCGCCTGGAGCCAAATTAGGCCTTGAATTTAATGAATTATTTGCTGGTATTACCCAAGAATAAAATATTAAAATCTATGGCAGTGCCGACTGATATTCTGAAATGAAATGAATAAAAATTAGAAGCAAATTCAAATGAGAACGATTTTAGTAAAATAATGGCAATAACATATTTTAAATAATAGAATATATGGCAAATAACAGAAATTTATATAGTGAAACTGGTAAATTTTTTAAGCTCTCCTTTATCCATTTCATCCCCCCCCCCAACAAGGGTCACCCTCTGCAGTTTGAAAACCTTAATTTAAATTAATTTTTTCTTTGAGGTATGAACAACACTATATTAAAATTCCGGTAATGGGATATATATTACATGAAGAAAAGAGGCGGAGGGAAAAATCCACTGGTGGATTTTTCCTTCCGTCTCTTTTCATATCATATATATATCCAGAATTTCACCAGTGGATTTTTCCTTCATTCTTTTTCATATAATGTATAATTTTTTCTTTCTTTGTGGTTTGTTTAAGTTAACGTATTTCAAAAGATCACAAACAGATTTGAATTTTAAAAAAAAAAATGTTTACAAATAACTTAGTTGCAAATACGTGTATCTTTTTTCACAACACATGTTCGAAATTAAGAGAATACTCAATGTTATTTCAATAGGAGAGGTACCTATTTTGCTTTTTAACTCTCGATGTGCTTTACTTATAAAAACATCTTCTTGCAGAAAATAAAAAGTTATAAACACTAAACAGAATCACAAGAAATAAATATTTTTCAGGTAGGCTACCTTATAGAGGAGAATCCGCTCAAAATTGGTTAAAAATTTGAAGGTCAAAAATGAAAATACAATAGTCTCCATATAACGAACTTCCATTTAACAAAGTTTTCTATTTAACGAAATTTTCGGCGGAACCTTGACTTTGAATGGCATTAACATGTAAATTTGTCTCCATATTACGAAAAACAATTTCTATATAACGAAGTTCTTTTTATAAAGAATTTGATTTTTTTTTTAATTTACCTTTTACAATTTTTCAGCGGGATGGTTAGGTAGAAGGGGTAGTTGAGCATTTTAAGCAAGGACGGACGGAGGTGAGGTAGCCTTCTGTATTGTGGACATACGGCCAGTTGTGATAAATAATTCTATTGTTCTAAACTGGGAACTTCGAAGCAGCGGGGGTGTATCACTCTGCAGGTGTGGCTAAGCCACGAAATTTGCTTCTCGCACATACGTGTTGCATTGTTGAAGAAAATGTTATAGATGACGTGTTCCGATATTTACAAAAGTGTGAGAATTTCTATGAACAAAACGTTTTTTATAATAAACTTGCAAAAGCAAAATTATTGATTATTTCTCTATTTCAAATATGTTGTATGAGGATCATACAGATATAAAGTAATCCTCAGTCTTTACTTTTGTTATTAATTTGTACGTACTTGTATACAAAAAATATATAAATTCGTTGAAAAAGAAGAGTCTACTGAACTTAGTTTTTACTGTCCAAATTTAACCTTTTTCATTTTATCGAAATTAAGTTTCAACATTTATGTTAATTTCTATTTAACGAATTTTCCTTATAACGAAGTTTTTCAGAGGAACGATGGCACTTTGTTAAATAGAGACTCGACTGTATTTGTATTTCTTAAACATGTTTTGATGGTAGTACAGATACTGTCCCACAAGATCAATTTTCCCCTAGAAATGAGAAGGAAAGTCGCTGTAGGCCGGGTTTTGATGTCAGAAATTTTAACACGTGTGATGTCACACAGGGTGGAGCATCATACAGTGTTTCTCTGTGGCGGTGGTAAGACGTTTTGAAGCTGATTTGTCGTTCGTTTGAGTGTCATGAAAATGTTGTAGCGATTGGAAAGATGTCGGAACATTTCAATATGGATTTTTTTCTTCAACTGTGGTTGAAAGGGAAGAGGAATGTTGTTGGATTGGTTTGTGGGAGAAGATTTGTTTGGTTTGGAGTAGAAGGGCCCAGTTTGCAAGGCGCGCTTGTATGCCAGGCCTAACGTGGATGACTGTGTAGTTAAAGAGGTGAAGTTATCCGACGGATAAAAGGTATTTATTTTGTAATTTTTGCCGTATTTATTTTGTTTGCTGCACGGAAAAAAAGGGGAAGGAATGGAGGAAAAGAGGGGGAAAGGTTAAGAGGCGAAGGGAGTGGAAAGGGAACAGGAGAAAGGGATTAGAGGGTTAGGGGGGAGTAGGAAGAGACTGCCAAGAAAACAGGGGTTGGGAGGTGGAGAGGGGAAGGGGGAGGAGAAAGAACATGAGGAAGAGGAGTAGGGGGTAAAGGCTGGGAGGAGAAGGAAGGGGCGGAGCCTGTATTGTGACGTAAGCAACATGGCGGCAAGCCAGGACAAAGTTGCCATGCGTGCTGGAAACACGTCCCACTAAAAAACGAAATGGGACGGTATCTGTACTAGCGCCCATGTTTTTTAGTATGTTTATTGTGTTGTTTTTTTTTCTTTTTTAAATTTAAAGAAAAAATTATCAAACTGCATAAAAGGAAATATTGTAAAAATGAGACCTAGCTATATATTATAGTGTCAATTTTTGATGTGTATCTGCATAAAATATACATTATGTGTGCAGAGTGCATATTTTTAGTAATATACCGAATTTTTTATAGAACTAGTGAATACGAATTATAAAAAAAGCCAAAATTCTAATTTAGAATTTTCTAAAAGACACAAACGAAGACTTATTAGAAATGAAACTTTATCGGATCTTGCTGTTAATCAGTTTGGACTTTCTAATAGTGACTGTAGTGCAGATGAAAATATTTCGTTAACTACAAAGTCCCGCAGTATGAGTTGCATTGACGAAAATTATGATTTATCCGCGGATATAGCACTTGTTATATATAGTACCTGCTACCAAGTCTACGATGGATGAAACCAATATTTGAAACTGTTGATTATAATCCTGGGTGTTCAACCTTCAGTATGGGTAGTGAGCTTTCATTTATTTTAATTGCAATATTTTTTCTATTGTGTTTCCTTTTAATCCAGTTTATATTTATAACAATTAAGATATGAAAACTATTTGAAAAATAAGTCAATAATCATACTCTATGCATTGTACTGTAAAAAATATACACAATATGGGTATAGTTTAATATACATGGGCTGTAATATTTGGAGTAATCTGTTTTCCAGAAACTTGTTAAAACTGTATTAAAATATTCAAATTCATTAATGATTTCATAGAAATTCCAAGGTAGAGTGTCTCAAAAAAATGAAAATGGTATTTTAACGCAGCAAAACTTCTAAAAAGCAAATACTCATAGGACCATTAAACGTACACATCGTTTAAAGGTTCTGTTATTTTGAGGTTAAACAAGTGCTTTTTCTGTGGAAGTTGCTCTTTGCGACTCTTGGTTTATAAGTACGGAGGTTTTACTAGATATATCAAAACGTGGTACTATCATGGTTTATTAGTTTGCCTTTTTTTATTTTTTAGACACATATGAAAGAAAAGGGTATGCAAAAACTTCGGCTTGCCGAACTTTTTCAAATATTAATAGCAAACCCACATTTTCTGCAAGGAAAAAAACTGGAAGACAAAGGGTGCAACACACAACGAATTCAGATGAAGAACCAGCATGTTCAGAAGAAGTTGAATCTAGTTTGCCTATGTTGCCAATGCCTCCATTATTTGGAATTATCACACCAGATATATTTTATGGTTAAGTAAATTAATTTGTTACTTTTTAACTTATTTCGTTACTTGTATTTTAACTTTGGATTAAATTTGTTATTTTGTTTCCTTAGAAAGTAACAAAAATTCAATTAAATTAAAGGTTACTTTTTTTTTCTTTTGAGCGAGAAATCACATCAGGTGTCCCAATTTTGATCCTTGCATGCGACTATACAATAATTTCTGCCACCCACGTACAGATTATAGCTCAAACTAGAGCTTTATTCGTTTTTGGAGAAAAAGAGACGCTTTCCCCATCCTGGATTCGAACCAGGATCCCTCAGTTATGTGACTCCACATTTTTTTATTGATTGTGAAGCAAGGCTTTGACGAAATCATGGTATGCTCAGAAAGTTAGCTGCATATGGCATCAGAAGTAGTACTCATGTTATAGTTCATCAAAAACATTAATTGTATTGTAAAACTTCAATTTAAAATTTAAAATTGCAAAAGTAGCTTTTTAGTTTAGTTACTTTTGTGGATAATTTAACCTTAATCGATTAATTTTTGTCTCCCATATTTTTTTTTAACTTAATTAGTTACTTATCTAGGGAGGAACTTTTAGTTTAGTTAATATTCATAATAACTTTTCGAAGTCAAAGTCAATACGTATGCAAAAGCAAAAAAAAGGAAGGTTATGTGTTTGAACACCATTATATGTTAGATGCTTTAAATCAGGGGTGCAAATAACTCAAAAGGAATCTACACAACCCCACCAAATTCTAGTAGTGCACAATTAGTATTTTTAATTAATATTAAATTTTTATACTGTTATTTCGTTCGTGTTTTTTACTCGCCCGGGCAAATTTTTCAATTGCTTCAGGGCAAGTGGTTATTTGTACTTTTTCATGAACATTTGATGTTCATGAAAATGTAGCAGCAACTAAAAATGTATTTACACGAAATGTTTAAACTGTCTTGCTTAGAATCCAGATATGCCTGTATAATATATATATATTTTTTTGTGATTCCGTATAAATATTATTTAATATAGTAAACACCATGGCAGTAACATCTCCAATTTGACAATTATTTACATTTTAGAGAATCAGCATGAGATGGGTGAAATTATAAAATATTCTGCTGTTCCTGAAATCAATGTTGCTACATCTTCAAACAGATCAAAAGGAAAAACATCGGATTCAGCAAGTTCTTATCAAAATTTTCATTTCTTAATTTGACAGTATTGTGTTCATTTTATCATTTTCTATGTCGTCATTTTATCATTTTCTATGTCGTCATTTTATGTTTTCATAAGATAACTAGGGTTTTTGTTAAATATGATAATGTAAATAATGATATTTATATAAAACATCAAAAAAAACCTTTAGACAAAATTATTTTGAAGGCTGAAAGATACAACGTAAATATTGTACAAATACATTAAATGATTAAGAATACACATTCTGCGTATTATTCATGCTATGTCATTGATCTTTTAAAAATAGATGTAGGCATATATTGATTTATTCTGTAAAATTCACTTTCTGCATAAGTCTGGATTTTTTTTAAATCTTCTGACTTTTAATCTAATGAAGTCGGCAGATATAGTGTGATCAATCAGAAGTATTAAAAAAAATCGTTATTTTTCAGAATTTCAAAAGATAGTGTTGCGAAAACTAAACAAGATATTGCACCTATTGATGAATACGGATGATCACATAGAGAAATTAGAAGGGAAAGAACAGAATACGTTGGTGACAGACAAATGTGCAGGAAATTTTGATTCAACTTGCCTATTGCCTTTAAAAGAGCTAAATGACTTGTATGAGATTGAAAATTTACTCAAAGCAAAAGAGTTTTTTAATGCAATGGTATTTTTATTTTGTTTTTATCAATTTTTCTCTCTCTCTTCGCTGGAATGTTGATGTGATTTCAAGTCATAGTTACTAAATGAACAAAATACTCCTATGTACTTTTTAAGATGATTTTCCACCAAATGGACAAAAATTAAAAAAAGAAAAAAAAAACATTGCTGGTTTCAACAAAACTTGGGTTCACTATTTGCTCAAATTGGCGAACATTTTATTAATCATTTGGATACTTACTGAAGTTCAATGCTGGATTAAGATCTTTCGGGGCCTTTAGGAAGAAATCTTAGGGGGTCTCACATTGAAAACTAGAAGGGTTTGTTATTCCATGTCCAGATTATTTATACTTTATTTTTCCATCTTTTTTTTTTTCCTTTTCTTCTCTTCTATTTCGATTTTGTTTCTACATTTTCTGCTGTTTGTGGGGGTGGGGGGGCGGCGCTAGAAGCTTCCTATAGTTTCTAGCGGGTAATCCGGCATTGCTCAGGTTGCTGATGTGAAACTGCTTAGAATGAAAGCTTGGCCATCTGAATAATACATTTTTGTCTGTTTTTTGTGAATTATATATTCAGTTATATCTCTTTTTACTGAATTTTACTTTAAGTGGAAGGTGGGAGGGGATATGAAAATATTTTGATAAAAAAATAACCTTTTATAAAACTTATTTCTAATTTGTACATATATTTATGTTAAGTTACTATCTTACTAGATGGACAATATGAGGAACGTAGGTGGAAGTTGGATGCATGATATTGCAGTAAACATTCTAAACTGCCCACTCTCAAATAAAATACAGCTAGGCTGGTGCAAAACAAAAGAAGGCATTCAAAGACTTAACTTTGGTAAAAATTATGTATAGTCAGTAAAAACTTATTTCATATAAAAATGTTTGCTTTTATATGTTTTGAAGGAATTAAGAAAAAAAAAAGAACCCAAATAGACATAATTGCAATGGAATACTTTTATAATTTAATATTAATATAATAAAAATAAGCTAGAATTGAATAGATTAATTATTGGAAAATGGATGGATATGAACATTTGCAAATTATAACAAGCTTTGGACATGCAGAAATTAAATTATTTACAATATGGTAAAACCTCTTTACAACGATGTTAAACAGACCGAGAAATCACTAAAAATGTAATTCGCCAGGCAGTTGCAGAATTTAGATATAAATAACAGTACTTTATCAATATCGTCAATTAAACCACACTCTTTCACAATTCAATAAACCAAAATCTACCTCAGATTTCAAAATAATCCCTTACATTGATTTACCTATTGTTTTAGAAAAAAAAAAGTCCGAAATGTTCTTCGGAACATTTCACATTCCCAAATGTTCCAGGATGTTTCCCTATACAGTTTAAGGTGAGCAATGTTTAAGTTGTCTACTCTTGTAGATAGTAACACATGTTCCGCTATCTATAAATTACATAAAATGTACAATTTCTAACATCATTGCTATAAATATATTGAATAGAAACCAATTTCATTTGCTTTCTCATATTATAATTTTTTAACGTTGTATAATTGTATTATTTTTTTAGAAACTGTGTTCCATCACTTGACACACATAACCGAGGTGGAAATAGAGGAGATAATTAAGAAATGGCTAATACAAGCAAATTTAAGATTGTCAAAAGAGACATTATGTGTATTTTAAACAAAAATTCCATTTATCTATATTTTACATATAAGTGAATTTTTTTCAGTGTCATGCATGAGTGGTGCACACATTTTTACTTACAATTTAAGCTTGTCAATATGAGAAATTTCGTGAAGAGCAGCTATTTCATGATATTTATTATAAGGGACATTTTTTTAGTTACATAGTTGTGTGCATTACTAATGTATGAGGTTTATAGAAAACTTGCTGCAGAATAAAATAATTTCAGTTGACTTTCCCCCAAACGGAAATAATTTATGATTTAAAAAATTAGAGTGTTCATTCACGGTAAGTATAGAAACAATATAAAGTGTAGAGTAATTTCATGTTAAGGTATTATTACCATCCGCAGGGATAACACAATTGCCAAATATGGTCAACACAAGAAAGCCTCCGGCCTCCGGGGTATGATTTGCCATCCATCGACACTAGCTCAAAAATGGGGAGTGTTCACTGTAAGTAAGAAAACAATATAAAGTGTAGAGATTATTGTTATAGAGTTATTACTTTCACCAGATCACACTGCCAGGGGATATGGTCACAAGAAAGCCCTCCAAGTAGATTTTTGTGAGTTTTCGCGGGAGAATTTATTATACAACAATTTACATACGGAGAAAGAGAGCGTTGTTTCCTGTCCTCATTCGTCTAGCGGTCCAAGACACTCCGGGCTAAACGGAGGGACCCTGGTTCGAATCCAGGATGGGGAAAGCGTCTCTTTTTCTCCAAAATTACACAAGCTCTAGTTTGAGCTGTAATTAAAACGTGGGTGGCAAAAATTATAGTATAATAAATTCCCCCACGAAAACTCACAAAAATCTCGCCCCGGAGGCTTTCTTGTGTTGACCATATTTGGCAATTGTGTTATCCCTGCGGAGGGTAATAATACCTTAACATCTTTACATACGGAGAAAGAGAGCGTTGTTTCCTGTCCTCATTCGTCTAGCGGTCCAAGACACTCCGGGCTAAACGGAGGGACCCTGGTTCGAATCCAGGATGGGGAAAGCGTCTCTTTTTCTCCAAAACAAATAAGCTCTAGTTTGAGCTAATTAATACGTGGGTGGCAAAAATTATTGTATAGTAATTTCATATTATAAATTAATAAAGTGATATTGTATTTAAAATTGTTTTATTGTTCTGAAAGTAATGCCTCTGTAGCTGTAACTCAAATAACCCTGGTTCGACTCCAGGCCACAGCCAATCAGTATTCTTTCCTTGTAGTGTGTGTGTATATATATATATACACACACTCTACTACTAAGACTATACTAAAACCCAAAAATTGACACACTAAGAAGGAATGTTCGAAATGAGTCGAACCTTGACACACAGGTAAAAGTGTGAGGTCAGAAAAATTGATTACAGTTTCAGATTTTATACATCTTAAGTGGCTGAATATATAAGGTGATCCGCAAGTTGTAGCGCCACCAATTTTTGTGATAATTCCTTAACCGTACGTCGTATTGATTCAATGTGTGCTCGAGTTCCGTCCCAAGGATACTGTAAACCACCCGGTATTCATCAAACTCCACAGTGCATCTTCATTTCGAGGGTAAGACTCAATGTGAAATCACCTCGCACAGAATCTAAATTGGAGAGAAATTGGGGCAATCATGCTGGACAAAGATTAACGTGGACTTCTTGCAAACATGCCTGCTGATGGTAGTTGCATGTGGCTATCCGTTATCCTGCTAAAAAATGAATATTTGTTATGCCCTGAAGTCACTGTAGCCAGACGACTGCAGTACATCATCAACATGTCGGAGGGCCGTCAATGTACCTATTATGGATACTTAGAACTAATCGGCATTTGATGTTAACCCCAAACCATAACTACATGTTGAGTCCTTAATAATGCTCAAAAATGGCATGGCAGAAGGATTAATCCTATTGCCACATCGCCTTCAGACTCTCATTCTCCAAACAGCATTGCTGAGACAGATTTGTTATTGAACACAACACCATGCAATGATGATCGGCGAATGAGACTCTGGAGGTGACATACCAATAGAATTCAGCTTTCTGCCATTTTTGAGCATTATTCAGGCCTGCCAACGTGTAGTTATGGTTTGGCATTATCAAATGCCGATCAGCTCTAAGTATCCATGTAATAGGCACATTGACGGCACTCCGACGTGTTGATGTACTGCAGTCGTCCGGCTACCGTGACTTCAGGGCATAACAAATATTCATTTTTCAGCAGGATAGCGAATAGCTACACACAGCTACCATCAGCAGGCATGTTTTGCAAGAGGTCCAGGTTAATTTTTGACCAGCATGATTCCCACATCTTTCTAAAACTGTGATTCTGTGGGATGTGATTTGACATTGAGTGAATATTCTCTAATACCCTCGAAATGAAAATGTACTGTGAACTTTAAATATCAAGTGGTCCACGATAACCTCAGGAAAGTAGTCGAGCCCTCATTGAATCAATACCATTCAGGGTTAAGAGGGAATTATCACCAAAAGTGGTGGCATTACAATTTGTGGATCACCCTATATATATTCAGTCACTATGGAGATGTATAATCCTTTGAAATTGTAATCAATTTTTCAGACATTACTCTTTTAAAAGGTGTGTTAAATTTATACTCATTTTGAGCATCCCGTTTTGGTGTATCGAATTTTGTGTTTTAGTATACTCTTAGTAGAGTATATATATATATAATCGAGGCAGCTGTCTGCGCAGCATGAAAGCAGAGGGTGCTAAGAATAACCGGAATGGACCTGACTGCCATTTGTTGTTCAACTTGGCTACATATAATGGATGCTCTTTTGCTTCTGAAGCAAGACTGCGAGAACTGGAGAAGAAGATTGAATGGGATATCATAGGACTCGGTGAAGTTAGAAGGAAAGTAGAAGATCCTGGCCGGCTGTTATCAATGGATGGCAACATTATGAAAGAACTCAACAGACGTATTAAACTTGGCTGGAGTGCATTTGGAAGAAACAGTTTTATCCTGAAGGGGAAATTGCCTTTGTGTCTAAAAAGAAAGGTCTTCAACCAGTGTGTATTGCCAGTCCTCTCTTATGGATCAGAGACATGGAGTCTAACTAAAAAAGCCATACAAAAGCTGAAAACAACTGAATGAAGTGTGAAAAGAAGTATGCTTGGAATAACTAGGAGAGATCGAAAAAGGAACACTTGGGTAAGAGAGCAGACAAGGGTTGATGACATAGTTGCCCGGGTGAAAAAGCTCATATTCATCGCAATATATATTGCAAGAAGAACTGATCAACGATGGACAACAGAAATTCTGAACTGGATTCCAAGAGACCACCGAAGACCTAGAAAACGTCCTCAAACTAGATGGGTGGATGAAATAAGAAAACAGGTTGGGGTGACGTGGAAACGAATGGCCCAGGATAGACTTGTGTGGAAAGCATTTGGAGAGACCTTCATCCAGCAGTGGATAGATAATGGTTGAATATGATGATGATATATACGGTGTATCCTCGCTAAGATTTTGTCGTATCTCTATGGCCAAGGGAAATTGTGATTCGTTAAAGTAATTTTAAGATAACACCATCACCCTTTGCTGCCAAAGAGATGTCCCTAGGTGTGTGCTACAATGTGTGTCTGATATATATATATTATTATTTTTTATTTTTTTTAATGTGTACATAAATTGAGTTATGCAAGACAAAGCATTACTTTCATAATGCCGTTTGTAACATGTGATAGTGTGTTTTTTTTCCCCCATTCTCCTTTCAGAAAATATCAAAAGAAAATAATTGATGAGACTGAACTTTATCAAGAATTGACTTTGTTCGATGATGTTGCTTTTCTTGTATACGTATATGTATTTCTCACTGATAAATAAAATTCTTTATTATGTGATAATATTTATCCATAAACCTTTCTTCCTTAAATCAACTTAAGCTTGCATATTCAGTTTCAATGATGCGCTTCATTTCAAAGTGTCTGAAGTGACTCTATTTAGTACAGAAAGATCGTTTTCTCCTCAAGCTGTGTATAGTTTGCTACTGAGATAGTAAAGGATAATTGGGGTAGGGGTTTTTTTCCCCCATTCCTTGACACTCGAAAGAAGACCAAAAGCTATCTTATATGAACTTGAAAAACTAGCTTATGATAATCGTGAAACAAGATTATCTGACGATTCATTTTCTGTTTTCAATGTAGCGCTATGAGTATACAATTAACTAAGTCACCTTCGAAAATTCATGGCGATGAAATATCAATAATTCAGTTTTTGTATTATATTAGAAGAAACAACAGGTTGCATCAACTTTAATCTTTTCAATGTTAAGTCATTAAGAATAGAGCATGGAAATTGGAAACATTTAAAGATGTCTGACTTTCATTATTCGCAGCCTTAAAACAAGATCCTTATTTTATACATGCAATTAGGGCATGCATAAAATTACATGCAAGGCGGCATCCTCCATCTTGGTAATCACAAAACAAACGAATTTGACACATGTTAGCACGTTGGTTTAGTATCGTTACTCCGTTAATTTTTTAAGTACAAATAGCCAAAAAAAAAAAGTGGAGTTCTTCATACATGACTATTAATTTTTGGAAGTACATATTTTGTTCCTTTACACCATTTCATTAATTCTCAAACGCAGTGCCGGATTTCAGATACGCCCTGGGTACAACGATTTTTGACGCTCCTCCTTGGAGTAACTAGGAGCTAACCCCTAGAAAGTACCCCTGACTCCGAAGCTAGTTACGTCCATAACCCCTCCCGCCATACGAGCAGACACAAATAAAATTCTGTCATCCCACCCACCCTCCCTCAAATTCGACGAAAAATCGCAGACGATAGGGAAGGAGCGACATTTATGGTTACCTTATGTGCATTATTATAAGATGTAATAATGATATTTTTATAAATAAATTTAGTTTATTTGACGACGAAATCTTTTACTTCTTATTTAATGCAGGCAGAGCCGTTAGACCGACTTTTTTTTTTTCCAGAATTTCAAATAAAGACAAAAGGTATAAAGAGGCACTTTCACGGTGAATGCGGATTGACGCAATTTTACAGTAGATAGAGTGTAATTAAAAGAAAATTCGCCGCTTTTTGCGTCCCTAAAAATTTGGCAACCTAGCCACTTTCCCAACGTTTCCATTTATAAATACGGACCTTTCTGAGTGTAGTAGGAGCTGTCCCTACTAGCGTTTGCTTTTGGGCCCTGATGAAATAGGGGCTCCAGGTTTTAATAACTTTGTATATATATTTCGCAATTATGTGTTAAAAGATTTTATTCTGCATATATACACATACACAGCGAAAGTCGTTTATAACGACTAACTACATTTAACAATGAAATTACTATAACAATCTGAATGTCTTATCCTTTCCTTTGTTAAATATACTTTTTGTGACTGTTATCGCCTAACCAGATCTTCCTTCATTTGTTATCTCTTCTCCTCTCCAACCTATTGTCTAGTATTGGTACCTCAAATACAAAGAAAACTTCCGGGGGGGGGGGAGCATTTATAATTGTCTTATGCTGCTGTTATTGTTACTGTAAGATAAGAATAACGATATTTTTCTATAAATAAATTAATTTTATTTGACGATATTTTAATATAGGGGATGCGGGGACAAGAGTGGACGCAGAACAAAATTTCAGAGAGGGCGCAAAGCTTGCAAATTTAACTTGCAATTTTAGTTTCATTTTTTACTTGAAAATAATCACTTTTAATGTAAATTCATTATTCTCAAGGAGGCGCACGCCTCCTGTCTGGATTCGCCTTTTGGTGGGGGGTGTTTCACGTAATTTTTCAAATTTATAAAAAAAGGGTGGAGGACGCTTTCTCATGGAGAGCTGATCGACAGAATTCTACGGTAAATAAATTGCAATTTTAAAAAAAAAAAGTGGCGCCCCGGAAAAGTGCCTAACGTGTCCATTTATAAATACGGCACCGCTCAAACGCTGGTAACAATCTTTTTAACAGATTTTCTTCATATACACACAGATGGTTTGACTAAAAATCTGCGTAAGAATCTGGAAAAAGAATAAAAGAAATATATTAAAAATTGTGATTTTGAATACTCGAAGTATTAATAATAAAATAGGTAAAATAGAATTATTAATGGAAAATAAAAAAAATATATTAAATATAGAGAAAATGCGATGGATTAATAATAAAAGAAATAGATTATTTAATCGATTATTGGGAAGGAAAAGGTAGTATATAGATATTTAAAAGAATAATAAATGATATAACTAAATCTATAAAGCGATGTAAGAAAAGATATATGAAAAAAGTACGCAATGTAAATAATAAAAATAAATGAAGTTTATAGACAGAAATGCACCCCCCCCCAAAAAAAAATCAGTCGCTGGCATCGATAAAGTTAGTTATATTAGATTTTCATACGTCTGGAGGTTCGCTATATCCGTATAAAATAGCGTTATAGGTAGAGGAAATTGGACGGGATTAAACTATTCGTTCGTTAAAAGGCGGGTTCGCTATAGCGGGGTTTGACTATATATTGATAAATATAATTACGCCTTTTTATATGCGTGTGTAATAAAAGTAGTCAATTCATTAAAAACAAATCTGGCGGAACGGGAAGAGAGGGTGTGGTAAAGGGAGAGGAACAGGTTGACGGCCATCTTGGTAATGACAAAACGCAGAAACCTCTCCCTCCCCTGCCTTCACACCCCACCTAGTAACATTTACCCACGAACCACGGCGCCGTGCTCCCTCCCGTCAGTTTCATAATCGAAAGAAAAAACACATTGAAAACATTTAACTAATAATAAATTGAAAAAAAAAAGTGCACGGTATTATTTTTTATACAAAATATTATATTCGGTCAAATCAAATTTTTGAAGGGCTGGGGGGGGGAGTCGAGCCCCCCCTGCCCACTTATATGGGCGCCCATGTTGACTACTGAAATGGTCTTATGTGCTCCTTTTAAAAAATATTTATTTTTTAAAATATAATATTTTAAAAAATATTTTTGGTGCTTTCTATTCTGCAAGAAATTTTATCGCCTATCACTTGCGGATACAAAGGAGGGGCGATGGGGGTTATCGCCTCCCGCCCTTGAGTCAGGATTATGTCATGGGAAATGAAAGAGTACCGGACACCTGGCTAAAAATATGGATAGCTTTGTCGAAGAAAATTGTATACTTCGGGAAGATTTTCTGGAATTTGTACCCGTATACAATATGACGAGCGAAAGACTGGTCACCACATTAAGAAGCAGCTAAGGAATGTTGGGCTGGATTTATTACACACGCGTGGGCAAGGAAACGATGAAACGGGAGCAATGAAAGGGTTTTTCTACGCTGGTCAAGCCCGAATCAGGCAAGAATGTTCCAAGGCGGTTTAAACTCGCTGCGTATCTCCTACATTGAATCTGTGTTTTGTTGACTCTGCTAAAGTTTTAACTATGAGAAATGCGTTTGAAATAGTTAAGGTTTCTTGCGTATTTTTCAGAAACTTAGCACGACAGAGAGAAATCCTTGACGATACTTTTAAAATATCAGGAAAATCATCTGTAAGTCTGAAAAAATATTATGAAACGACAGGAATTGAGTGCTATGAAGGTGTTCCTATGTTCTGTGAAATTTTCTCTGAGGTAGCATCTTCGGTGGGAGAAATTATAGAAGAAAATTGCAAAGATAATTTCGAAGCAGAGCAGCTACATTCTGCTTTATCCAATTTGTCTTTTTTAGTGGCCTCGTGTATCAGTGACAGATTGTTGGGTTTGATCTACGTTCTATCTCAGTACTTACGAGGTACATATGTTGATATAGCGCAATGGTTCTGAATCGGGGGCCATATGGCCCCCTTGTGGGCCATGGTGAAATTTTGGGAGGCCACAAGTTAGAAGCATGAGATTGAGGGCCACGAACAATTAACTACAAAATAAAATTATTACTGATATAAAAGAGAAGTAACGTCAAGGGGATATTAAATTATTTGATAATCGACTGGCTAATAGTTACTTCATTAGTTTTGAAGAAAATACGAACTGTCTCAAAAAATCCCCCATCTAGGAAAACTTTCCCCAACTAAAGACAACACACCGAATTTCTCATCAACCTAAACGAGTTTCTGACCTGTGCAATGGCATAAACGTTGAAGAATAAAGCACATGCAATATAGCATGTAAATATATCACATATCTCGTTATAAAATCCATAAATCAAACTCAATTACACTTCAAAATCGTTTGTTTCGACAACTTCCGCGAAGAAAATAATTTGAAAATCTATTAATACATACAGAATAGAAGTCTGATGGCTATCAAAAGGGAATTGTCTCTGCCATTTCGGTACACTTTAAGATAATATATCATTTTTTAATGATAAGAAGCTTGGCGACCAGATAATTGTTGCTAAACGTGAGATATTTTATCAGATATATTTGAAAAGGTGAATTGTTTTAATAAACAGCTGCGAGGGAAAAATTTCAATCTCATATCATGCAAAGCGGCCATCACTGCTTTCCTTGGAAAACTCAAACTCTTCTGAAGCAATATTGTATCTCGTGAATTAATGCAATTTACGCCATTTGATTGGTTGGTTTTTTTATGGCGCAAGAGCATCTGGGCTGTACTGGGCCGAATTCCGCCATTTGCTACTGGGTCGATTCATGCGAAATCACTCGGTGGTCGTGGGTGGGGTTACTTGGAAATTTGGCGTAATTTAACGAAACAACGCCAACGGACAAGGTGGTTTTTAAGTTTGTAAGTATTCTTTTTTATCAAATTTATGCAAATTTCAGGAATTTGTTGCAGCAGAAGTCAATTCTCACTACCTTAAAATTTTTTTGCATAATGCCGACAATTGGTTATTTTCACCATAGAAAAATCAGGAGGGTGTTTTTTCTGATTGGATGATAAAAAAAAAATAAACAAGGAAAATACAATTTATTTTTTAATTGTACAACCAGAAGAAACACCTTCCTGATTTTTTATGGTGATTATCAGCGTAAAACAATTTCAAGGCATGGGCGTCCATATGAGTACTTCCAGGGGAGGCTGAGAAACATTAAGAGTACTTCTAGGGGAGTGGAGGTGGCTGAGAAAAATTATTACCTCCTTCTCAAAGCTGTCAAGAATTTTAGTGAATGTACAAGATACCAAAACGCTACAAAAATAATTGATACTGCTTGACAATTAGTAATGAGCTAAAAAGTACCTTATTTTAAAATGTGACTGTGAATTTTTTTAAAGTAAATGCATAGCAGAATCAGGGAAATCAAATTTTTGAACGGCTAAGGGGGGACCCGAGCCCCTCCCTGCCCCCCATATGGGCGCCCATGTTTTCAAGGTACCGTGCATTTCGCCCTCAGTTGGCGGGTGATACCGTTAGCAGACTGGTTAGTCCATTGCAGTTTAGGGAAGGCCGTCTTGGAGGAACTGGTTTTTCCCGCGCGAAAAACCAGTTTCGGCAAGACGCAGTTGAATGACGACAATCATGTGAGCTTTGCGTCTCTGTACGCCTGTTTCGATCGACAATCCCCTGCAATGCTCCCTCCCCCCCAGTGTCCCTTCTCGGTCCACTGGTCGTCATATCATATGACAAAAGCCTGTCTGGGAATACAGCGCTGCCCCCTTCGGCGGCCACCTTTCCCAATTACCCTCCTTGCATAATTCACTCACTCACTCGGCAAGACGCCCTTCCCTAAACTGCAATGGACTAACCCGTCTGCTAACGGTATCAGGCGTCAGGTCTGCGCGAACGCACAATAGTGAGACTTAATCTTCTGTTGCAATGAATTCCGGAAAGTTTCATAAATTTTACGACAAAAAAAAAATTTTATTGCAGATTTGTAAAGGTTACATGTACCTAATATCAACGGGCGTTAGGTTCTCTCTGGCGACTTTCTAAAATCGCCGGAATCAGGCACGTGGAAAGGGGTTTTCGCCCCCCCCCTTCCAAGTCTCGGAAGTGGAGGGACGAAAGGTACATTTCGCCCCCATGGGCGCCCATGTGAGTATTTCTGGGTGAGCTGAGACAAAGTATTACCTCCTTCTCAAGGCTGTCAAACATTTTAGTGAATGTACAAGATACTAAAATGCTACAAAAATAATTGATACTGCTTGACAATTAGTAATGAGATAAAAAGTATCTTAAAATGCGACTAATTTTTTTTTTTTTCAAGTAAATACATAGCTAGAGCTGTCCCTAAAGGGTACGCGCTGTGTGCGCCGCGTACTCTCAAGAAATTTTCGAAAAATACAGAGTACGCGGCGCACATGCCTGTATCCAGAGGAGGGATCTTAGGGACCGGTCACCCCCTCCCCCCCCCAATCACCCACTGAAACTAAATTTTTAATGGGACTTGGCTACAGCCTTGCATGCTGTGATTGAACTGATACATGCCGAAATTAAATTCTGGCTACAGCTTTGGCGGCGCGTACTCTCAAGGTCTCACGAAAGTTTTTGTATTTGCTGGTTTTTGGGGCAACTTTCAACGAACTTCAGTCTTTTTTTTTTTCCCCTAGTCATTTACAAACTCGAATGGAAACAAATGAGGAAAATCTCTGACCCCCACCCACTCCCTACGGCCTCAAAATAATATTCCGCATACAACCAGGAGAGGAATGAAAAACTGATGAAAGTGGCATGTGCCACCTTGGGCTTGGATAGGCGATAAACGACCAGTCAAATGCCAGTCAGCGCGGCGCGATGACGTCACCAAGTCCAGTAACCCCTCAATTTCAATACTCTTGCATTACGAAATTTCAATACTCTTGAATTAAGACAGCACCGCATACTCTCAATAATTTTCTTCAGGACAGCCATGTGCATAGCAGAAGCGAGCAAATCAAATTTTTGAACGGTAAGCGGGCTCGAGCCCCCCTGCCCACTTATATGGGCGCCCATGCGCCCCCCTCCTTCCACACACACTATCGAGAAATACTATTAAAATTTTTTAAAAAATAACATAAACATTGCCGCTACTGTAGCAAAGCTTAAACAACTTTAGATTCTAATTTTGTTTCCTGTCAATAGATGTCAGCACCATCACACCACTAATACTGCTTTGACAGTACCCTCTGGCGTATGTATTGTTAAAACAAGGCCCTTTTACCTGTACATTTCCTTCAATTTATGTGAAACTATCGGTCTTTATCGAGCCTGGTGCTCTACGAAATCAGTAAAATTGTAAATCGCTTAAATGGTTGTTGTTTTGTGATTCTTTTCATTTTAACTGTTTAATTAACAATTAATTTATCTAATTCACATTTTATAATAACTGTTGGGGATTTGTGGCAATAGATGGCGCTACAAGTTTATAACCATAAAAGATCTCTCGTCCCCCCCACCGACTCTCCAAAACGTTGGTACGTCCCTGACCGTAATTGTATGTCTTGAATCTGCCGCTTCAGTTGCGACCATGGATTCTACACATACAATTCCGGCGAATTTAACTGATTTAAGAAAGTGACTAGAGAGCGTGACGTCTGTTGACATTAAATAATTTTAAAAATCTTTGAAATGGCGCACTGCAGCCATGGCCGTGCTTACCGTGTTAGCAACCCTTGGCAAAAGCAGATTTTAGCGGCCCTTAAAAATATTTTAACATGTAACACAACGATAAAAAGGTTTACTGAAGTTTAGCATTGGGTCCTTTATAAAGAATAAAGTCCTTTTCTGGTTTTTGGCGCAGTATAGCCCAGATGCTCTTGCGCCATAAAAAAGCCAAACAAACAAACCTTTACTGGTTTAAACGATGTAGGTAAAAATAAAGAGCAGATAATGAAGTTAAATTGAAAATAGGGGATAAAAATTAAATAAAATACGAATCATTGTAATTTATTATTACTCTAATTATTATAATTATAACGAATTAATGAAAAGCTAACTTAAAGAACAAAGCCGCTTTTTTATACTATTAGAACTTACAAAGTAATTTTTCTAGTTTTGTGGGCTGCCACGAGTCTCTGCAGTGGCCATATTGCCACCACAATAAACATGGTAACGTACATATTCTATTGATTCTAACGCATTTGAATAATAACACATGTATTTATTTTGACCACCATTTAGAGGTTGCATTATGGGAAGTATGACGTCACACGTAAAAGGTGAATTGACCAAATACTCTGTTGAAAGTATATGGAGTTGCTAAAAACTGATTTCTTGTATTTGCACTACAATTTTTGGCGGCCCTGGGCGGCCGCCCAGCTTGCACCCACCCGCTAAGCACGGCCCTGATTGTAGCCATTTGTGGAAACCTTGAATGTGGTGGATGCAAATACTAAATTCACTGTAGTGCCCGAACGGCTAATTTTTGGAAAAAAAAACTCACTGAACAAAAAATGTTTCTTTTGATGTTCTTCACCTGTTACACATACTTGGCAGTTCCCAACTCTTTTCCAGTGTGTTAAAAAAGGCATTTTTAGGCTTATTTTCACTAAACAGTAACACAGATCAAAATCAGAAAACGGAATTCCGGATTTCTTTGTCTCTGCTGTATTATTAGCTCATTTACTTAAATTATGTATCAAAAATTGTATTTAATTCATGCAATTGGCTACGTAGCAACGACATGATCGTGAACAGTAGTTACGCTCTACAGCCAAACCGTCCCCTTTGCGGACACGGGGATGTGGGCAAATATGCCTTATTAGTTGTTCACAACAACCCCTCTTATTTTGTCGGTAGAGTTTAGGACCACCCTGTATTTTGCCGCCTGAGAGCTGACACATTGTGCAGCCTGTGATCTAACATATTTTTCCGCTTAAAATCTACCAAAAGTAACTAGAGGTGTAAGAGAGTGTGGTGCTTCTGTCCAATTCTTAATTTGACGTCCCTGGTGGTTATTTCACATTTTTCTTTTGGCAAGTATTCGCGAATTCGGTGCCTTTTGAGCCTCTCTCGAGGCGGCGCCCATAGTAGCTCTTCCTTTGCTAATGCCTAGTTAAGCTTCTGAAAATAAAAATTTTTAATTAACAATTCACTTGGCCACCAAAATATTCAGTCCCGCCTTTACAAATTTTTCGTCCAAAATTTGCCGCCGTAGGTGTTAACCTACTTAACCTATTGGTAAATCCGTCATTGTCTCTACCCAGGTGCGGCTCGAGGTTAATTTTGAACACGGGCAGCACGGTACGTATTGTTTTTTGGCGCCCCCCCACACACACACAATCTTCGGTGAAAAACAGGAGACTTTTACAGATGCACGGCGAGCTATATAATATATAAATGTGGCCAAAAGTCTCTGAAAGAATTTCTCTAAACTTGTGTCTTTTTAGAGAGATTTTCTACTGTTGGGTCAATTAAAAAAATTTGAACTTGACTTCAGTTTGGCGCCCTCATCTGGACGGGGACCCGGGCGCCCGCCCCTGTCTTTACCCTAGAGAGAAAAAGTATTTGCGCTCTATACAGTCGGTGAAAAATGCTTGCAAAATTCGCGAAGTTAATTAATTTTTAGAACTTTTGATTTTACATCTAACATTAGACAAATCAGTAAAGAATTATCTGAAAGATTAGATCGTTTTAAAACGATATTTTTAATCAACCGCACTTGCATCCAAATCATTAGTGATTAGTGCATGTTATTTTTTATTTTTTTTTCGATGAACGTATCTCCCCTCCACCCCCCGACCGTTCGTTTCTCCACTCTTACCCTATGGATTGTATTGCATGTTACTTTATTTGGAAAATGTTATCTGTAGGAAAGAACATTTTATCAAGAATTTTCGGAGAACTTGTTTATCCAAAACTTCAGCGTTCGATGCAAATAATGGTCTCCGTTTCAATAGTCAAACGAACTGAACTACAGTGAATGCCATAAGTATTCGTACACCTGCAGTGTGTTCTATTTAAGAAGCCGCTGTATAATAACTATTAGATGTACGTAGACAGGACAAACGCCATCATGATTGCCATGAAAATATAATTTATTTTCAACTAAAAAACTTAAAACTATGTATATAATACTGCAAATTACAATAAATTAGCATCAAAATTATTCACAGTTCACGTGTCAAAAGCATTCGTACATGCAAAAGTCTGTCCTAAAATGATAGAACTGCAATGTTGTTTGTGCACCCGAAGCAATCTGCGGGAAATGCACCGATTTCATTCAAAAGCCAATGAACAATAAACACATTTACTATCATTTCTGCAGAAAGTATGCGAAAATGAGTTCAACGTTCCTTTGATCAACAAGGAGGATTCCCGTCTGTTAACTTTTGTGACTGTATTTTTGCTTTTCCTGCCTTAAAAGTTTAAATTCTAGGCAATTTTTTTCCGAACTTCAGCAGGAGCTGGAGTGCAGCCTATTTTCTTTCGCAGGGTTATTGACCCGAATGTAAGTCATTCTTCTTTTTTTTTACGCAAGTGGCGTATTTTCCTTTTTTTAATATGGCAAAAAACGTAGAAAAAGATTTCGTAGTCGAAAGACTTACGTCAATTCGTGTTAGTTTAAGAAGAAGTCAAATGCTTCACGTTATGTTAAAAGAACTCGTGGATAGATATGGAAGTGAAAATATAAAATGCATCCAGAGTTTCAATCTCGGGCGTTATGAGGTAAGTTTTTCGAATGCCCAATTAGCGGCTAAAGTAGTCGAGGATGGACTGTTATACGAGGGAAAAAAAACACGAAGCTGTTCCAGCAGATCGTCGACTCACGTGGCTTTATGTCCGGGGCATACCTTATGAAGCCTCGAGGGAAAACATTGAAAGTTTTTTTTCGACGTATGGCAAGGTAATAAAGATTGACTTTGTTAAAATTAGCGGTTCCGGCATCAGGAATGGTCACGTCCGAGTGCAAATTGAAATGAAGAAGAATGTTCCCAATCTGCTGTGGATTGCAGGGAGCAGATGCGTAGTTAACTACCCTGGCGTCATAAAAATGTGTTCAATCTGTGAACAGCAAGGTCACCTCGCCAAGGATTGTCCCACAGTGGCCTGTTTCCACTGTGGTCAACAGAGTCATATGAGTTGGAGATGTGAGAACGCTTGCCAATTTTGCGGCAAAGCGCACAAGGGCGAAAGATGTCCATCCAGGGAATTGACATATGCAGAGAGAGTAGCCGGAAGAGTAGAAGAACCACGACGTGACGAAGTAGAAGAGATGTCTGAAACCATGAATTCCATGGAGCTCGGCAACGAAGAAACCAATTTAAAGATTACAGGAAAAATTAACGTTGAGGCAACTGTAGAAAACTTTTCTTCTACGAGTATAGAGGACGTAATGGCCCACATGGAGACAGTGGAAGAGTTTCCTCCCCCTCCTTCCTGTTCAAATGAAAATTTAGATGTAGTTAAAGGACCTTCCGGAAGAAAAGAATATAAAGATGCTTGTGGCGGAACATGCTTCATTGATGAAGTTTCGAGCCAGGAATCATTAAACATTGAAGAAGCCAGTTCATCCTCAGACGATTTAAACTGGGAGAGCTTGTCTTCGAATCTTTTCGACGAAGCAATATCGAAGCGTAAAAAACACGGGAAGACAACGAGAAATAAGAGAAAAAAGGAGATGGTCCAGACGTCGACGAACCTTGCTTAGGGGTTTCGTTTTGTCTTGGTCGCTTCTGCGTTTTTGGTGCCTTTTCTTTGTTTTCGCCATGCTCTCCTTTAGGGCCAATTTCGTGACCCTGAATTGCCAGGGTCTTAAAGATGATATGAAAAGAAGAACGATAGCCTCTTGGATTCGTTCATCCAATTATGATTTTGTATGCCTTCAAGAAACGCATTTTGAAAATAATCAAGAGGCAGAAAATTTTGGAAAAAACATCGGAATGATGACATTTACTAGCCCAGGTAGTTCCCGCAGTAGAGGAGTCACAATCTATGTAAGACAAAGATATAAAAATAATGTCATTAGATCTCTTTCTGATGCTGAAGGTAGGGTGGTCTGCATTGATTTATCCTGGGCTCCGGGTGATCTCCGATTCATTTGTGTATACGCACCAAACGTCTATAAGGAAAATCAAGATTTCTATAGCAATCTAGACTTTTTCATAAGGGAAAAGTGTAATATTTTAATAACCGGAAATTTTAATTGCATCCTTGATCAAAGAGATCATCTAGGAGGCAGGATTTATTCCGCTCGGAAGACCGGTGGAAATCTTCGAAAACTGATAATGGATTATGACCTAGAGGATCTCTGGCTTCAAGAAAATACTCATCGTATAATGACTTGGCAACGTGATGGAATTTCAAGTCGGTTAGATAGATATTATCTTTCGAAAAATGCCCACTTACACTGTGCGACGATTAACGTTTTGCCTCTGAACGGTCCCAGTATATATGTTTCTGATCACTCGGCAGTAGAAATGACCCTTGAGGGTGAAGAGACCCATATCGCCTTCGGTAAAGGCCTCTGGAAAATGAACATCTCGGACCTGAATGAGGATCGCTTCCAAACAATAATTATTGAGACTATACAGCGTATTCAACAACAGGACCTGGATCCGCTTGTCAAATGGGAGACTATTAAGCAAGAGGTCAAGAATCGGACGATTGACTTCGTTAGGATGGAAAAGTTAGAGGAAAATGGAAACTTAATGAATTGGCAACATGTTCTCCGTCTTTTGATCAATAGTCCCCGGAAAGATGCGGCGATGCAACAAGCGGCTGATGCAACTAGGGTAATAATTGACAAGTTCAGAAATGAGAGAATGAAGTCACTTGAAGTGAAAGCAAGAACTAAAGTGACAAACAACGGCAACAGTGGAAGGTTCTTTTTTAAGAAAATTAAAGAGAAGAGGGAGAATACCTTCCTCGATTGCCTCCAAGACGCTGAAGGAAATCTCCTGAAGTCGATGACAGAAATTCGAGAAAGAGTCTTCTCACATTTTTCTAATTTTGCAAGTGAAAGAGAAACGAGCCCTGAAATTCAACATCTTTTTCTTACTGATGCTAAAAAGATCTCTGCGCAAACATATACAGCACTGGACGCAAATATAACGAAAGAGGAAATTCGAATTTCGATCAAGAAGGGAAAATTAAATAAAACACCAGGTACCGATGGCCTTCCTAGAGAATTTTACCGTATCTTTTGGGATATCCTTCAGGAAACCTTCTACGCGGTAATTGACAAACTCATTCATGAGGGTGAGATACCTGAATCAATGAAGAAAGGTGTTGTAACGCTAATTTGTAAAAAAACAGAAAACAGAGATAAGATCTCCAACTGGAGGCCTATCACTTTACTTAATGAAGATTATAAAATCATTGCCAGACTGCTAGCTCGTAGACTCCAAAAGACAATAAAAGAACTAACGGGCGAATATCAGACCTGCAGAGCATCGGGAAGGAACCTTAAAATGAACTTAGTTTCCATCAGAAACATAATTCATTTTTTTTCCACGAGAGAGGAGAAACAATATGCCTTGTGAACTTGGACCAGGATAAGGCTTTTGATCGGATAGACTATAATTACCTCTTCGCTGTCTTGGAAGCAAACAACTTCCCACCGGCGATGACGAAAGTGCTTAGAGCCCTCTATACGAATATGGAAAGTAGAGTCGTGGTGAATAATCATCTTACTAATAGCTTCAAGGTCAAAAGAGGAGTCAGACAAGGATGCCCTCTGTCACCACTCCTCTACATCTTAGTTTTTGAGACCTTTTTGAATACCCTGTCTAGAAGCGAAAGAGTGCCGAGACCTGCCTTTCATGCTTTGAGCTTACCCGGCACCAATTTGTTTGCTCATGCAGATGACTTGAGCATCCTCGTCTCTGACGAGGATTCTGTTAATGAAATTTTTCGTATGATGAATACATTTGGTAAAGCATCAGAAGCCTCCCTCAACAATATGAAGACACAGATTCTTCCCCTGCGGGATGGTTTTACTCTATCACCAAATATGGCCGCTTTTCGGGTAACATCAACGAAAATTGGAGGAGTCATTTTTGACGCAAAAGGCGTAAGCCCGAAGAATACTAAAAAAGCCTTGGAGAAAATAAGAAGGAAAATTGAAAAAGTCAAATTACGGAATCTTGACCAGAGTGAAAAAATTAAGTTCATTTGGTCTGTTCTTGTACCAATAGCTACCTACGTTTTTTTCCATCTCCGTTGTTACAAAACACTTCGTCAGATTATTTGCTAGGTCCATCTTTACGTACTGGTGGCCGAGCAAATCTGAAAGAATAGCGAGACAAACTCTTCATTTACCTTTAAAAGAAGGCGGAAGAGATATAGTTGATATTCACACTTGGTGCCTCGTTCAGCAGGCAAAAGATCTTGTTCTTTGGACAAGAATGGGGAAAGAAGAGCGCATTCGAAAAAGCATGGAATTCTTCCTTGGGACACGTAGTAATGTGCTGGGAATTCCATTCGTCAATACTAGACCACATGCGTCAGAAATTCCAGAAGAGATCCAGACCGTTCTTCGTTTCATTACAGAGAATAGGGACAAAGTTCATTTAAATCAATGGAAGTTGAAAAACAAAATGATTTATGATAAATTACTCCCTTGCTTCCCGATTCAGATTGAGCAAACCTATCCTAATTTACGGTGGAGTAGTATTTGGAAATCGCTAAATGAGATGAGGATAAGTGATAAGAAAAAAGACTTCCTCTTCTTCCAATACCATCATGTCTTGCCAACGAGAGAACGGCTATTTAAATTTGGAATAGCTAGAAATTTTGAATGTGCCAGTTGCGGGGAATATGAATCCCATAGCCATTTATTCGTTGATTGTACAATACCTAAAGAATGGTGGAGGAAGGTCAAAGAAATATATGGCATCAATAACCTAAGCTACCGTAATATCCTTTTCAATGATCCACGACCAATCAAGAGTAGCAAAGGAAAAGGTATGGAAATCTTAATAGCTGAATCTAAATACTCTCTATGGCTTATTCGAAATCAAACAGTTTTTGATCACAAGAATTGGACGTATCCGAATTTTAAAGAAGAAATGGAGCAGATCTTAAAATGTCGAATTGAGGCCGACATTTGTGCTCTTAGTATCCCGAAGGCTAGGCAGATTTGGCAACTTCGCTCTGGTGCCTTTGTGATTGCCGATGATGGGACAGCATTGGTAAATTTTTGACCTTTGCTTTCCCTCCTTCTGCTTTCTGCTTTCTGTTTCTCTCGTTGCTTCGGCTTCCTTCATTAAGTTTTTGCTCTGACTTTGGATAATGACAGTGACTTAGAAATTTATGTGCCTGACAACTTTTGCTGACTTTGATCTAGGTGTGCAACGTCCAGAGGATTTTTATATGAACTGTGATATTTTTCCTTTATACAAGACTGTGATATTTTACAAATCATCTTCGAACTTAACAAATGATCGAATTTAGTTCTGTCTAGAATACTGTGAAATTTATTTTAAAATGTGATAGTATTACATTAAGTTTTGTTTGGAATATTGTTGAATCTATTTTTACATCCGATATGATTATTTTAAGTTTGTCTAGAAAATTGTTCATTCCAATGCGATTTTGGTATGTTTGTTTGAAACTATTTGTTTGTATTAAGTTTTCAGTACTTTAATAAAAATAGAAATAAAGAAACAAGTGTGGCGAAACGAAAGCTCGTAATGAGGCTCCATAACCAGTGTAAATCTTTACGAGAGATTGCACAGCTCGTCGGTAGACCTCGTTCTATAGTCCAGTCCATAATTGACCGTCATTGTCAAAGAAATACGATTCAAAATATGCCGCGAAGTGGAAATCCACAAAAACTGACTGAAAAGCACAAACGTTTAATTGTTAGATTAATTAAGAAAAATCCAAAATTAAGTGCTCCAAAGATAAGAAAAGAGCTGCTGAATCAAGGTGTATCACTCTAAGAAAGCACGGTGCGCCGCGTTTTCAAAAATGCAGGGTACAATGGACGTGTAGCTCGTAAAAAGTTTTTCATGTCAAAGGTAAACAGAAAGAAGCTTTTGCAATTCGCAAAAAACCATGTTGATAAAGGTCCTGACTTTTGGAATAGAGTTATATTCTCTGATGAGAGCAAATTTAATATATTTGGATCAGATGGCAGGCAAATTGTATGGCGTAAAAATAACACCGAGTTTCAACCGGCGAACTTGCGTCCAACAATCAAACACGGAGGTGGAAGTATGCAAGTTTGGGGCTGTATGAGTGCAGAGGGAGTGGGAAAATTGCACATTATCGACGGAATCATGGACCACAGAATGTATATTAACATTCTGAAGGAAAATTTGGGTCCTAGTCCTGCTCAAACGGGTCTTCAAAATAACTTTATCTTTCAGCAAGATAACGACCTGAAACATACTGCGTATAATACAAAGCTGTGGCTCCTTTACAATACTCCCAGCTAAATATCCCTCCACAATCACCTGACATTAACGCTATAGAACGTTTATGGAGCATTCTGGACTCGCGGATGAGAAAACGACGCATATCAAATAAAAATGATATAAAAATTGCCCTTCTCGAGGAATGGACATCCATTTCAACGGATATCACCAAAAATTTAGTGGATTCGTTGCCAAAACGCATGAAAGCTGTGATTAAAGCCAAAGGGAACCCAACGAAATATTAAGAGTGAATTATTATTTTATTAATGAATTTTCTGACCAAAAAACAATTAGTGTACGAATATTTTTGACACATGAGCTATGTGTAAGTTTGTTCATTTTTTGTTATTTGCAGTGCACGTATATTTTTTTTTTTACTTTTTTATGAAGTAAATACAAAAATTTATATTAATTGTGGTGACATTTGGCCCATATCTCTACATCTAATAATTATTATACAGCAGTTTCTTAAATAGAACACACTGCAGGTGTACGAATACTTATGGCATTCACTGTACGTATTTACAAACGAACTAACTCTTCGTATTAGTTACAGATTGTGGAGTAGAGATAGTTAAAATCATGCCCGTATTCAAACGGAGGAATATTAGGGGCCGGTCACCCCCTGAAACTAAATTTTAATGGGACTTGACCATGGCCTTGCATGCTCTGATTGTATCCATACATGCTAAAGCCCCCACCACCACCACCACCACCAAAATTAAATCCTGACTACGGTCTTGGTTAAAATTATGCATATATAACACTATATTGGGTCAATGGCTTTCGAGTCCCCTCCCCACTTCCTGGAAACAATCAGGGCTATGTTTTGAGCATTTGTTAAGAGTTATTTTCGCAGCAATGCCGTACGTAACTGAAATTATTGAAGTCTTCTACCTTTCTTTTTTCATGTTTTTAAATTATAATGGTTTTTACACACGACATATTTAAATACTAACGTACTAAAATTCCAACCAACTGTTCACAAGACGACTTCTAAATCTGCAAGTGGGTTTATTTTTTCTAGGCGACGGTTTGAATGATGGGTACTCGTTAATGTTTACGTTTTTATCTGAAATCAATGTTTAGCCAAAACGGAAGGGTGCCACTAAATATGCACCTGCCTATGCTATCGCAACTGTGCTTTGAAGCCTTAAGATTTATTTTTTTTCTTTCAATCGTGGTTGGGAATGATGAATCGCCGAAGGCGGCTCTATTTTTCCCATAGAGATGAATTTCCAGTAACCTTTGACCCATTAGCATACGCAGCAAGTTCATAAAGAATGGGGGATTACAACAAGACCGTAGCTACGATTTAATTTCGGGAGAGAGGTCAAAAAATTTTATACCATGTATCGATACAATCATAGCATGCAAGGCCGTAGCCAAGTCCCATTAAAAATTTAGTTTTGAGAGGGGGACCGGTCCCTAAGCCCCCCCCCTCTAGACACGGTATGGATTACAGGGTAATAAAGGAGGCTAGAGCTAAAACTCCATACATTCATATATGTAGCCTATATACAAAACTGTATCATAATGATGGGGGGTTATGCCGCATCATTCCCCTTGCGTATGCCAGTGCCTTGACCGCTTATGTATCATTCACCTATTACGGCATCTAACCATGAGGTTCAATGAGTCTATATTCCCCACTAAGCCTTTATCCCACCCCCTACGATTGCTTGTATTATTGAATGTGCCACATGTTTTCTAGGAGTGAGGGAACTCAGCCATTCGTCTTATTAGGGCTCGAAGTCAAGTGGGAGGAGTATAGCGGCATCTCACAGTGCTCCACGCATGGCGTTTACGTGTAATTTTAATTTTTTTAAAGGGAGGCTAAATTATTTCTAGAGATACTCATTCCCAGGACCCCCCCCTGGCGGTAGCAGGGGCCAGCCTCAAAACTGTATATAAAACAATATTTCCTCTAAGGCTACATCACATAATCTTCTTTAAAGCCACTTGGACCCCCCCCCACTGCCATGAGTTTTGGATTGCTATGCTACTTCCCCAGACCCTCCCCTAGTTACGACGACAATGGGCTCAGCACTCCCCCTAGCTGCGTCACTGTTTCCACCCAAGGCCTCGCAAATAATATTTTGGTGCTCCATTTATTGACATGGATGAGCTTGCGTATTTTAAGTACATGGTTTTTGACGCGTCATCGATAAAAGCAAGAGAAGATATAGGGAGATGTCCCAAGTTCAACAACGCTGTTGTCGGGAGGCTTTAGCAATGTTTACACGGCCGCCATTTGGCTGATTACAGAGGTAAACAAACGCTTTATCAACGAGTTCGTTGGTGGTGGAAGCCATCTCATGAAGAAGTTTCCACGGTATGATTAGTAATTACAGTGGAATGCGCTAACAAAGAAGTAACGCATGAAACGTATTTGTTTGTGAACAACACTGTCCTCGTGACATTTGATAAAATGTCTGCTGAGTAAGCGACGGCAGATAAACAAATTCCCGATGTCATCTACAACCTTGTTCATGTGTTAAAAGTTAGATTTACCCGCAAAAGTGAAGTACATATTGCGGTGAAACCTGGTAACTTGACCACCTGCATAAAGTGACCAGTTTTTTATAAGAGAGAACTGGTTGGGACTTAGTCTTGCCTATACCAAAGTCTGTCGTGTATTGTGACCACCTGTCTATGGTGACCACTGTAGTCCAGTCCCAAAGGTGATCGATTTAGGCAAGTTACTGTATTTAATACTTTCAAAGATAAGTTTTGGGTACGGCCGTACGTGTGGCTGCGATTTAAAGGGGAAAAGTCACATGAACGCCCCTCCAGGTGCGGAAGGGGCGTTCATGTGTTTTATATGATACGGCCATCCTATACAATGTAATTTTTGTTACAGAAAATGGAAAATCTTCAAAAAAATCTTAAATTCCACCAGTGGCGTATAAAGAGGGATTGGGGGGGGGGCTGAAGCCTCACCCATCACAAGCTCTTTCTCAAAACTATTCGGGCCTCCGCCCTATAATTTTAGAATTGATACGCCCCTAATAAATTAAAAAACTATATTATTTTCCAAATTATTACGGTCTGTAATCATTTTGTCAATTAATTAATTGACAAAATTAATATTTAATCAAATTTGGATTATTATTCAAAATTAATTAAATTAATCATTTTGTTAAATAAAAAAGTCGGAATCATAAAGCTAGAAAAATAGCTGTTTGTTACCATTAATGAAATGTAAAAATATTTCCTTACGCAAACGAAAAGTTTTTCCTCGCCTGCTTCCGAGTAGAAGGAAGCGACTGAAAAACAGGAGTAACGTTGAAAAATATATTATTATACCTAAGTTGCAACATCATCTGCTGGTTGCTAGGTAGAAGCTCTCTGCCAAAAAAGTGGTGCTATAAAGCAGACGAATGACGGGAGCAAGCATTGCAAATACATCAAAGAAAACGCAAACAACCATAACTTAGAGCCGAAACTCATGCTCCAAATAAAAGGATTACCCAAGGCTTGTTGTGACGTCTGCTCTAACAAACAAGTTAGCCATTTCAATTCCAGCGGCCATGGTGATTTTTATGGGTCAGTTAATCTTCGGAAAGAATGGTTTTATGGCAGAAAAATATACCGTAGCTTTATCTTACCAAGGCCCGCCATAAATTCGACTTAAAAAGTTAAAACACGACGTTTTCTAGAACGTTTTGACGGAGTTGTGCAGTCACCCAATATTTTTTCCCGCCAGTAAAACTGTCAAATACTGGTGAGGTTATGAAAAGTTCATAGGGGCATTCTATTAGGCGACTGACATTATATCAGTCCACAGCCAGTTTCGAGAACGGTCACCCTCTCGAAAGCCGATTGCGGTCATCGTTGATTAACTTCTGTGATAGAACAAGAACCAGTGTTTCCAACAATAAAAAGCCGTGGGCTGTAAGACAAAATATCCCCTCTCCGAAAACCTGTGCACCGGTCTACAGAAATAGTAGATAATTATCAATGCTGTAATTAACTATCGGTTATAAAGTCCCACCCCTTTGTTAATATCTTGCCTAACTAGGAGGGGTACCGTGGGCGCCTATATAAATGGGCAGGGAGGCTCGAGCCTCCACCTAGACGTTCAAGAATTTAATTTTTCCCATTCTGCTATGCATTTATTTTAAAAAAATTTACAGGCACATTTTAAAAAAATTTACAGTCACGTTTTAGTTTTAAAATGAGGTACATTTTAGTTCATTAATATTA
>QLNU02008077.1:21048-33059 GCA_006491805.2 Dysdera silvatica | reverse complement strand
GGCTTAATATTATATGTGTTATTTTAATATTGTTCATTTCCAACTACCCGAGTTCCACTATTGACACTGTAGTCTTTGAGCCGTAAAACAAACAAACCACTATTGACAAACCTGAATGTTATAATTAGTGAGCTTTAAAAGAACGACTCATGTGTGGTTTATTGGCCAAATATGGCGGCGGCCATATTTTTTCCTTCCGGTCACGGGCCCATAATAAGCTTAATCCGACACCGAGTTCAACATACGGAGTTTCGTTGGGAAGCTTCTGCAGTGAGGATCGGAGAACGGAACAAAACATCTTTTCAAGCTGGGCTCAAACCACCCATCTCTTGGTTGGAACTCAAATGCCCCGCCAACTAGAGCATCGAGACGTAGCTAACGAGGCATTGTCTTTGCATACGTAACATGCGATGTGGCGTTAGTTCTGTAACTTGTATTTTAAATTTTTAATGCTCTTTTTTTTAATTGAACGTCGAAAGTTTCGAGAAGTTTAAAAGCTCTATGAATCTGTCGGACAACTTAATGATCTCTAAAGCTAGATAAGAATATGAAATCATTAACTGCCGCAATTACTCTTTCCAAGCGACTTCGTAGATGGCTACAAAATCCATATTTATTGTGAAAAGAACAAACAAACCAACAATTTTTATTTATTTGTCACAATGGTTGTAATAACTTTCCATTTCACTTAGAAAATACATATGTATGCAATAACACTGCAATTCAAAAAATAAAAAAAAAATACAAATAACCACAATCCATCGTGACGGGTCCCTATTAAAAATCATACGATTTAACAGGCTGAGGACCCTAACAATGTAATGGCGCAAAATCACCTCTTAGCAAATAATCTAATATTTTTTTTTCTAAATAGATTAATATTATTTATGTCGTTAAGAGTGTTTGGTATTTCATTCCAACTCCTTATGCCCGAATATTCAATTCCCTTTTTATAAAATTCCGTTCTGATTTTTGGTAATCTATATTGATCTTTTCTTCTGGAAGCTCGATTGTTTTCATAATCTATTAATTCAATATTCTCTATATGTTTATTTTCTTTTATTCTTTGGGACATTATTTTTAATATACTATAATCATATATCTTATCTGTTGGTAAAATACCATATTTACTAAATAGTGTGATTTGATTTAAATTTTTTTTCAATTATTTTTATAAATTTAATCTGTAACGATTTAATTAGTCTGGTATTTTTCTTATTTAGATTTTCCCAAATGCTATTACAATAGGTCAAGTGACTGTATATAAATGGATAATATAGACCCAGTAATATATCTCCGGGGACTGTTCGCGACAATTTTCTCAAAATCCCTATTTCCGAACTCACCTTCTTTTTTACTCCTTCTATCTGATTATTCCAATTCAAGTCCTTTGTCAATACCACCCCCAAAAAATCAATTTCCTTAACGATTTCAGTTTCTTTCTCGTTTAAATAAATTTTTTCTGAAGCTTCTATTCTATTAATTTTTTTATTTTTTGTACTAAAAATTAATATTTTGTTTTAGATTCATTTTATTTATTTTAAACCAAAGTTCAAATTTTTTAATTACTTCATGACCAGTTCTAGTTAACTCATATTTGTCTTTACCCTGAATAAACACACTTGTATCATCTGCATATAATGTTAAATAGCCATTGTTAGATATTTGCGCTATATCATTTATGTACAATAAAAACAGGAGGGGACCAAAAATGGACCCCTGGGGAACACCATATTTATTTTCAAGCGAAACAGATTTTATATCATTAATACGTACTATTTGCTGCCTTCTTTGAAGATAGTCTTTTAGAATATTGTTAATTTTGCCTCTCATACCATAATGTGATAATGTGTCTAATAATATGTTCATATTAATTACGTCAAACCCCTTGCTTAAATCGAAAAAAATACCCATTCCAATAAAACCATTTTCCAGAGATTTTTGTATTTTTGTTATTACATTTGTCAAGGCAGTTTCCGTGGATCTGCCTTCCAAGAAACCGTGTTGGCTACTATCCAAAATTCTAAATCTATTTGTGAAATCAATTAATCTGTTATATAATAAACACTCAAATATTTTAGCAAATACTGATGAAATTGAGATGGGTCTGTAATTTGTTTTAATATTCTTGTCACCTTTTTTATAAATTGGAACAATTTCTCTAATTTTCATCTCATCTGGTATCTTTTCCTGTTCAATAATGTCATTATAAATTATCAATAATGGTTTAAGGAAAATTTCTTCATTTTCGTTGACTAGTTTTGGTTTTATTTCATCTACATCTGCTCCCTTATGTTGAAAGTTCGTAAAATTTTCAGTAATTCTGATTCATTTATTTCTCAGATACACATGGTTTGGTTATTTTTTCTTTTTAAATAATGTCTGTAATCAAGTTCATTAATTTTATTTTTATCTAATTTGGTATCTGTTTCAGTGCCAACAATATGCACATAATATTCATTCAATAAATTCGCCATTTGACGATCGTCTGTTATTAGGATACCCTCATTCATTGGTCCTTCTAAATATTCTTTTCTTGTCTTTGATTTTCCTATTAATTTATTTAATATTTTGCATTTATTCTTAGCATCTATAGCGATATAAGAAATCGAAAATACTTTAAGCAGTAAAATATTTAATGGCTATACTCGTGGCAAAGCTAACCTGGTACACTGTTAAGGCTACGGCGACCTATTCACGACCGAGCAACGAGTATTCGTTCGCAAATTGACGAAAAATTAGATAGCCCTCGACATTATTAGGCTATTTATCGCCTAATTTGGAATGCAGAAAAACGCGGTTGATAAAATTCCAGGCGCCAAATTTCCCGCCAAGCGAACGAAGTCCTCTGAATGGTTAATTACTTGAATGATGTCATCGTTCGCTATAATGAATCTTTTTCCTAAATGTAATAAATACCAAATTTTAATTGCACAAGTATGCCTATATTTTATGTATTTGAGCATTATTTTAATGTTTTATATGCAAAATGTTTCTTCTATTAATTCTTTTACCGTAATAGAGGACGAACTACAGCGTACTGGCATAATCATACTGCTCTGCGCCTTGTCAGTGCACCAGATTGGCTTTGCCTCGAGTACTATACATATTTTCTCAATATACATTTTGTGGAAATCCTAGATTCTGACATATAGTTGCAAAGGTCCGAAATGGGGAATCAAAGAACTTCTTTTCGTTCCTTCGGCTGATTTTCAAATCCTAGACAAATAAATCCTTGCACCCTATAAACGTTAAACAAAAAGTAAAAACTTCCCTTTCTCTGAAACCACGGGTTCCTAACAACAAGTTCCTAACCTGGTGCCTGCAACAGGCGTGTAAGTAAGGGTTCCGTTACATGGCAACAAGAATTTATTTCCTGTAGGGAATTTAGTCCACAGGGTAGGGAAAAATTTATATGTACCTTGACGATGCCATGTATGCACTCGTATTTTTTAAAAAAAAAAAAGAGCATGTTTAATTCGTGACCCAGTGGTGCAGCATGACCTTTACTGTAATCAGGGTCGCTGAGAGCCAACGCGGACCTGTAAGCTCACTTCGAGCGGCCCCATGACCTCTTCCCTGGGTCGCCCCCACCCACAGCATAGGTCTTTGCAAGCTAGGGCTCCCGGGCTGTAGCCCCCACCCCTCTCGTCGGCTCTGACTGTATAATCAGGACATGATAATGTATAATCAGGACATGATAATGTATAATCAGGACTTGATTAGTCAATCAAGACATTAGAAGTAAGATTATGCCAGAGTGTTGTGAATGAACGAGTATTCAAGGTGGGGGGATTGGGAAAGGTAGCCGCCGGAGGCAGCGCTGTATTCCCAGGCTACAGTGTTGTAATTGCATTGATCATTATCCTCCTAATCGAAATGATATACTCAAAATGTTGCTTGTTTCATCTTTTTTTTCTTGTGGCAACACACGTTTTCTTCTTTTTAATTCTTTCTATTACTATTTTCTGTGGTAACACACCTATAAGTCTTTACCTCATGGAGTTAAGACAACCATGGAGAAGATTCGAAAGCAAATAAATGAAGCCACCTCCCATCGAGTTTACTTGGGAAGGCGGGGCCTGTAGGCTTCCCAGCATTCTCCATTCCTGCAGATTACGGCTCAACTTTACCTGATTTTCTCCCATTTTGACCTGAATTGCGTATAGTGCGTTCGCGCTCAGTTGACGTCCGAAGCCGTATCCAGACGGGTTAGTCCATTGCAGTTTAGGGAAGGGCGTCTTGCCGAAACTGGTTTTTCGCGCGGGAAAAACCTGTTACGGCAAGACGCCTTTCCCTAAACTGAAATGGAACAACCCGTCTACTAACGGGATCAGGCGTCAGGTCTGCGTGAACAGATTATATATGTAATTATCTTCATTTCTGTTTACGATAGATGGAAAAGTATGGCTCTGTTCTGTAGCATTTCTTAATTGAATGATTTTGTTTCTATGAATTTTTCTCCAAAAATGCTCAGTTTTGGAGAAAACGTTAAAATGTGAAATTATTGACGTGTTATCGTCTGTGAAATAAAATATTATCTCCATTAAAAAATTATTTTACAAGTCTTTAATAATTTTATTTTATTCATATATTATCATCGTATATCAAAATAATTTAAAAAATAAAATTAGTACAATGAAATTCACGTAAAACGATTGTTTTAAATATACAATTTTTTTATTTACCTAAGAGGGCGGAGTTTAATCGAGCAAACGGGGCTTCACTCTGAAATCATGCCTCGAATGGGCGGTACCCTCTCCATGGTGTTCTTATCTCCTTGCTTTACCCAGGGGCGGTTCGAGGTTGATTTTGAACCCGGGCGGCCTGGCGCGGATTGCTTTTTGGCGCCCTCTACTCCAGCGAAAACAGGAGATTTTCACAGATGCACAGTGAGCCATATAGCCTACGCGATAAAAGTGGCCAACAGTCTCTGAAAGAAATTCTCTAAAGATGTCTCTAAAAATTTCTTTAAACTTGTCTTTTTTTAGAGAGACTTTCTATTTTTGGGTCAAATATAAAAAATTGAACTTGACTTCAGTTTGGCGCCTTCATTCAAAAGGGACCCCGGGCGGCCTGGCTCATGAGCCGGGCTCCCCTGCTTCACCCATTGCTATCAAGGAAAATATCAACAGTTAAGCTTTGTATTACAATGGATTCTACAATTATACATTTTGCTGTTTTGCCCGAAATAAAGTCTACTTTATTATTTTTCTAATAATTCTTTCTTTTTTATTATTTCGTCGGTAATATATATGTTCTTCTGTTTCTTTAGTTTTTCCTTTTATTTTTTAACTAGCACCACTATTATTATCAGAAGAAAAGAATGATTTTTTCATTCTAGTTTGTTTCTTAAGTTTACAGTGAGAACATGTAGTCAAAGTTTTTTTGTTTTTTTTGCTTGTTTCGTAGTCATGAGAGGTGTCGCCCCCGATATTATACTTATTTTAATTTCATTATTATAATAAGAATTTTATAGTAATAAAATTATTATTAGAGAAGCCTTTCACACAAGCAAGCTTACAATGAACTGAAATTAAATCCGTTAATTACAAGGCCAGGACGTGACCACTAGGTCATTCGATGCGCGTCAAAATAAATACAGTATTATATTTTAATATATATTATATTATTTAATATATAATAATTTAAATACGCGCAGTCAACAGTCTGCAAAAATTTTAAGCTCCGGCCTTTTTTTACGAACTCCTTCAACTAAATTTGAACTTTAATATAACGCTTTTAAGTAAAATAAAAATACCAAAGTTCAAGAAGCAATAACACAACACAAATTTAGCAAAAGTATTTATTCATGAAATATTTAGATACAGCTGGAAATATACACTGAGTCTCAGAAAGGACGAACTTCCTTGTTATATCGACTTCCAGGATACATAAAACGTTCGTTATGATATCATTTTAAACCTTTTCTAATTTTCGCCATCGATATCGTGCAAATACTAAAATTAAAAAATACCAGGAAACAAGTAAAAATAATAATAGGATTTCTATTTTTTCTGTTATTTCAAATGGCAGCCTTATAATTTTTTTTTACACTTTTTGAAAGCTTATGTAATTTCCTTCCAGATGGTGCCAAAACGAGACGTTTATATTACATATATAACACTGGTGAATTTAAGATTTTTTTGAATTTAAAAATAAAATCCGTTCAACACCTTTCGCCTTCCATTACAAACCTGTTTTCTTTCAGTTTCTCACTTGCCAGTAATAGTATCGCCAATGCTTTGAAACACTATTAGACAAAATTACATAAGACTATAAGACAAAAAGTTATAGCAGGCTATAAGACAAAATTAGTGACATCTCTCGTTCTACTTAACACAATGATATAGTTTTGATACTATCGAAAAGGTAATTAAGCTCTAACATGGGTGCCCATACGATTGCTTCTAGTGGGGGCTAAGAAAAATTAACGTGTATTTCTAGGAGGCTGAGAAAAATTAACGAGTATTTCTAGGAGGGGCTGAGAAAAATTACCTCCTTCTCAAAGCTGTCGAGAATTTTAGTAAATGTACAAGATACCAAAACGCTGCAAAAATAAGTGATATTGCTTGATAATTAACAATGAGCCAAAAATTACCTTATTTTAAAATGTGACTGTAAAACTTTTGAAAATAAATGCATAGCAGGTTCGAGCAAATAATATGGGCGACCATGGGCTCTAATGCAGTTTTTGTCCCAACCCTTGAATTGTAAGATTTACGGATTCAAGAGAATGCGAGGTCATGGTTATCTAATGTTTTTAGTAAACGGGGTGTAAGGAGTACCTCCCACAAAGCATGTACTAATTCAGAAAAAGTGCTGGGCAACAAGATCGTCTGGAAAACAACATTTGATAATGGATGGCTGACGGTCTCTACGGGTGTGCATTTTCGCATTAACGGCACTTATTTTTCCATTAAATGAAATTAAAAACAAAAAAAGCGTTTCTATAAGACCCAATCCAAAACGGAAAGCCCCAAAACGATGAAAATGAAGCTTTTCAAAATGGCGGATCCCTCATGGGCCGTAACTTTCGCCATTTTGAATAGTCTGTAAAAATTTCGCAGAGGGTTGCGTTTTATGCATTAGTAGCGGTAATTAAAAAAAAGCTTTCAAATGGCGTAAAAAAATTAGTGAGTGCTATTTGAAATAACAGAAAAGGATTGAAGGTTCTATTTTTTATCTTCCTTCTAATGTCGACACCTAATGTCTGATGCACTCATAACTCAAGCACTGGATTAAAATCCCCAAGAAAAAAAAGGAAGAGGTAGACAAAGAAAGATATGAAGATGAACTTTTAAAAAACTTACTTCAAAGAGGTGAGCAAATCATGAGGAGGAAACAGGACCCCCCACGAAGAAAACGTAGAAAATAGAAAGTTCATAAGCAAGATAGGGTCACCTTTGAGGGGGTTATGAGCTACAACTCACATATTCTCTGTTAAATATACAAAATTTCAAATCATCAACAACCTTCGCTTACGCCAGTGCCTAGAAGCCGCCCCCCAAGTATTAAAGGAAAAGATGCAAAATGCAACATTATAGTAATAGTATTCGATATGTTAAGGAACTCAAATGATAAGAAATGACATGCATTTTTAATATGAAAATAATTAATCAATCGCCATTTACCATTCGCGTTTATAGTAATGTAAACGCTCTCAATAAAGTCGTTTCATTCAATAGCTTTTTTCCATTTAAGGACTGCACTTTGAGGTCCCAGAAAATGCTTTATAGGATTACGACATTCCGATTAGCGCCATTTTCCGATTAACGACGTTTCCCACCCTCCCATGAAATGTCGTTATTGGGAGGATTTACTGTAAGTTGGAATTGATCTCCGGTAATTTTATCTAATAAGAAAAATTTTCCATTAACTTCCTTTTTCCAATTAATGGCGTTTTTCTCCCTCCCATGAAAGTCATTAATGGGAGGATTTACTATAAGTTGAAATTGATCTCTGGTAATTTTACCTAATAAGAAAACATTTCGATTAACTTCTTTTTCTGATTAACGCCGTTTTTAACCATGAAGAGTGAGAAACGTCGTTCTAGTATTTGTTTCAAATACCAGGTTCCTAATACAAAGGTTATTTTTAATTAATTAATTACAATGATTGTGTCACTGTCTCTTTATTTATAGAATATTACTCACCAAATGAAGAAACCATAGGCGGACATTTTCCTGGAGGAGGAGAGGATTTCCCAAAAACGGGATAAAGACTGAATGTGGAAGTTCTCCTGGAACTAAGATTATAATGGTTGTCCCGGCTGCAATAATTGAATCAAACAACAATGTCAATCAATCAACGTTTATTGGCGTAGTGATACCAACGCCGATGGTATGGCGTGATTAGATGGTGAAACGTTCGAAAGAAAATAAATATTTCTGCCTTCGGTGGGACCTGAACCCACGACCTTCCACAATATTGTTGTTTGATTTAATCTGCGTAGTGTTCGATTTATATAAATTCAATAATTAAGTTGGCCGCCATAATTATCTTGGCGGCTTTAGAGTTAGGTGAGATAGGTGACCACCTGTGGCTCGCACCCTCTTACTTCATATTTCATGAGGTGCATTGATTTTTTTTTTTAAACTTTGAAAAACTTTATACGAAAATTCAAATATTTTTCATGTTAAAAAATAAATGAAAAACAACTTTGCCGGTAACAATTTCAATTAATTTAAAATTTCTCTATTTAAAAGGAAGCGGGGAATTACTACAATATATGACATCTCTGCAACAAAAAACTAAGTTTAATTCATAGTCTACAAATGGGAATTTAGTCTGATAGTTAGCTTGAAATGGAAGGAAAAATTGAAAATAAGGTTTGTTTGTTTGGCTTTTTTATGGCGCAAGAGCATCTGGGCTATACTGCGCCAAACAAATAAGGTAGGCATGTGGTTGAAAAGGAGACAATTCGCTATTGAATAGTTTCCATACTGTCAATTAAGTGAGTCTTAGCAGTTATAACACGTTTGGATTAATTAATTAATAATAAATTAAATAATAAATTTAATATTAAATTAAATGTAAAATTAAAAGTAAGTAAAATATATTAAATATTAAATTAAATGTAAAATTAAAAGTAATTAAATATTAAATTAAATGTAAAATTAAAGTAATTAAATATTTAAATTAAATGTAAAATTAAAAGTAATTAAATGTAAAATTAAATGTAAAATTAAAAGTAATTAAATGTAAAATTAAAGTAATTAAATGTAAAATTAAAAGTAATTAAATGTAAAATTAAAGTAATTAAATTAAAAAGTAATTAAATAAAATTAAAAGTAATTAAATATTAAATTAAATTAATTAATTTAATTAATTTATTAATTTTGAAATAACTTCATCGGATGAAAAAAATAAATGAGTTATAACAACATTATTGAATCCGTTGTTAAGACCTACACTTGAAAGCGTACTTTATTTGGAGCTCTCTCTAAACCATCGGCCCTGCGGTGGCGCAGTGTGGTAACGCGTTCTCCTATTGCGCGGCTAATCCGGGTTCGACTCCCAGCAGTGCAAAAAGAACGCTTACTCAGAGATCTCATAAAGATCGCACTGCTCACTGTAGTCCGGGGTTTGGTTCCCTAGGCCTTAAGAGGTTCGGATTCCTCGGAAAACAGTAGGTCCCGGCGCAGCATGACCACTGTAGTCTTTGAGCCGTAAAACCAAGCAAGCAAGTCTGTAAACCTTCGATCTCATTCCAAATCATCTAACTCTCTATAGGCGTATAAAGTAAGTAAACAGTATGGAATATTTGCGAACAATTTTAGGTATGAATAAGCTTATGTCGAACGAGAATATTGTGATTTGTGCAATAATTTAGGTGTGAAGCCCAAGTAGGCCTGCAAAACTCACAGTGTTCAAATTAAATAATAATATATTCTGTTACAAACACTTGAGTCATTGATTACATATGATTAGTATTTAAATATATGATCAGTATGTAATATATGTCATTTTCTTTCAGTAATTTGCTTTTCTTCCCCTCTCAATTAAAAACGTTTAGAAAAGCTTTCAAATACAATAGGATCCACTTGCTACGAGCACAAATTTACCGAGTTCCTGCAAGAAAACGTAATTTTTGTTTGGTATAATAATTAAGTACAATAGAGTTCAATTGTTTTTGATAACAAAGATTTTTGCGGATCGGATATAGCGAATATTTTCCTTGGCTCCAATCTCCTCGTTATATGCGGGTCTTCTTGTACGGGGCCTCACGCAGTACACCCTGCATTGGGCCTCTCAAAACTCTAGGGCCGCCTCTATTCAGTTGTTATAATTGTTCTGTCCATTATGATCCTGTTCATTATCATGCTTAGTCATCATGATTATTTTGTACATCATAATCCTGTTTATAATTCTGTGTTTTGTCATTACTACTCTGCACTTCATGATTCCGTTTATAATCATATGCTTAGTCATGACCATTCTGCACATTATGATCCTGTTTATAATCATATGCTTAGTCATGACTATTCTGCACATTATGATCCTTTATAATCATATGTTTAGTGATGACTATTCTGCACATTATGATCCTGTTTATAATCATATGCTTGATCATGACTATTCTGCACATCATGATCCTGTTTATAATCATCTGCTTAGTCATGCTATTCTGCACATTATGATCCCGTTCAGTATCATGTTTAGTTGTCATGATTATCCTGTCCAGTATCGTTCTGGACGTTACCATGTGACCAATTGTCATCATTATTCTGTCCGCTACCATTGCGCTCGTCATCATATTAGTCATCATGCCTGGTATGACGTCAGCTTTGAAAATGAGACATTATAATGGGCAAATCAAAATTAGTGCCCGATAACGAAACAGTCTTTGGATACGAATGTGATAAGCTTTTCAACTACAGGAGGGTGGTCTGAACTGTTATCGATGACGTCAAAAGCCCCAATGGGGGGGGGGGGCTAAGGAGACTTTAGAAGTGGTTATTTTGGGCAAAAAAGGAATGCCTGATTTTATTTTGAGACACAGTCAAGATTTCAATACGAAACCGCTTCTTTCATGGGCACTTACAAATAGACGATAAGGGGTGGCTTAATCTCTCCCCCCACCCCCCTCCTTGTCTCTCTGCAATATTTACAATTTTTGAAGTTGACTTTTATAGAAAAATAAACTTCATTTTAAATTATTTAAAATTTCATTTAAGTCCACCCCCATGGAAAACCCATATTGTTTTTATAATCGTTAATCTCTGAAATTAATAACTAAATAACAGCTAATTATTCATTGCTTAGAAATTAATTGAATATTTAGTTAACAACAATTAATTAAACAGTCAATTAACCGTTAACTACCCAATTAACTTTAACAAAATTCAAATATTCACTCATTTATGCTTTGACTAAATAAATTGTGACTGATGTGGTACTCAACCACCATTGACTTAATTAAATATGCAATCACCGTATAACTAATTGAATGCTTTTAATCATCATTTAATTGATTAAATACTTAATATTTTACTAATTAATAATTAAATAATTTAACAGAAATGATAATTCCATTTCTGTAGAACTTGGAATAGACTACACATATATTTTCAGAAAGCAAGGCCGTCTGAATACATCCGGGGGCCCCTGGACCCGATCATTTTCTAGGGTCCCCTTTTACCTTAACTTTTAAATTTCTAAACTTTCGCAATAAGAAAAATGTATATAATATAAATATATAAATTTTTCTAATTTAGTGCCCTGGACCCGGACCCAGTTGACCCATCCGTTACGATGGAAATATCAGAGACCCAGACCCAGTTGACCCATCCGTCACGATAGAAATATCAGAGACCCGGATCCAGTTGACCCATCCGTTACGATGGAAATATCAGACCAGGACCCAGCAGACCCATCCGTTACGATGGAAATACCAGAGACCCGGACCCAGCAGACTCATCCGTTACGATGGAAATATCAGAGACCCGGACACAGCAGACCCATGCGTTACGTTGGAAATATCAGAGACCCGGACACAGCAGACCCAT
>QLNU02008077.1:0-20948 GCA_006491805.2 Dysdera silvatica | reverse complement strand
TGTGGGGGCCCTGGCCCTGAAAAAATCTATGCCACTGCCTAGAGAAGGGGCGTGGGGTTGGTCGAAGTGAGCCTAGGGGCCCGCGGCCCGCGCTGTCATTTCCTTATGCTGTGGGGGAGGGGGGCGGCCCTGAAAAAATCTATGCCACTGCCCAGGGAGAGGGTCACGGGGCTGGTTGAAGTGAGTCTAGGGGCCCGCTTTGGCTCTCAGCGCCCCTGATTCCGAAACGGGACAAATCACTTAATGTGGACTCTAAACCAACACAGTATAAATTTACAAATAAAAACCACTCACCAAACCAAAAATAGAAGAAAAAGAGCAACAATGATCCTAAAAAACAATCACTATATCTCTAAATGATTGACAATAAATTATTATTAATTATTAACCATATATTATTATAAGTTTTTTAGTCAATTTTCATTATGTGAATATCTTGTGGCATTTTTCTTTTAAACAGGAAACGGAGGGGGTGTACAGTTGTATTATATATATATATATATATATATATATATATATATATATATATATATATATTAATATAATATTATAATATATATATATATATTAATATAATATTATAATATATATATATATATTAATATAATATTATAATATATATATATATTAATATAATATTATAATATATATATATACTATATGTATAATATATATATATGTTATATATATAATATATATATGTATATAATATATATATATATATATATATATATATATATATATATATATATATATATATATTTGTAACAAAAATATTGCACAATATTATAAGTAAGCCTGTAACTAGAATGAAGGAGCAACAGGGCAAGGCAAAGGTCATATGGGGCACATGACACCCGGTGATGTGTTCTATAAACAGCTGAATGGGGCAACTGGGGGCCACGCCCCTTCTGGCCCCGATTTGACTACAGGACTGATTATATGTAAAGTAATATAATAGAATAATAATAATAATGGGCATAATGTAATAAAACCACGAGCACACAATATTAAAAAAGTACATATAAAACAGATTTTACGAAAAGAATCAAATTTAATTAAATGCATATGCATGCAATTCTAGGACCTTCGCCAGGAGCCTTTTCTAGAACCGTATGCGAGGCGCTTTTATAGCAAATTCATAGATATGATGAACAAATGGTTTTGGTTACTTTGACCTAATGTGTAAAATTTATGGTTACTTATCAGTGGCTTATTCTCCAGGCTACCAGGGCTACCTCCGGAACCCAGAAAATGCAAACGACAAGCACTGGCGATTATGCGACAAATTAAAATCGATGTCAAATAAAAATTGATAAACAAAAATCGATATGAAATAAAAATTTACGAAATGTCAAACGACAGCAACAGGTGTCAGTCATGGGAGCCCCAGAATTATATGCAGGAGGGTGTGTCCAGGAAAAATTCTAATTGAATAACGTTGTAAGACTATAATTTCTTATGGATTCAGTCTTTTCCACCTTTTTCCATAGGCCATGAGGGTGCAAGTGCACCCCCCCCCCTCGAAGCGCCCATGGTGTCAATGGTTCTATTGTCAAAAAAGCAAAACTATATCTCGTATTATTCGTTGGGAGAAAAAAAAATTGGAAAAAAAAAATCTCAAATGTGATGAAATTGAAGGATATCTCAAAGTTATTTAAAAAATCCACATTGGGATGTACAGGTCTGAAACTCAATGCTTTTAATGCTGTATCAACAATACACAGAACACGATTATAGTAAAACCTCTGAATACCGGTCACCAGTGAGACTCTGCAAAGGCCGCTGGCTTTGGGAGGTGTCCGTTATTTAGAAGTTCAGTATAAAAAATCAAAATAAATAAAATTTATACTAAAAAAGTTTGTCATTTCAAATACATTGATCCTCATCTAGTTTAATTTAAAATAAAAAAAAAATCAGTGATTCGTAATTGTTTTGCTATTTTTTTTACGATAAACCTTCTTTTCTAAGGGAATAATAATAATAATAATTGTAGTCTTCTGTACAACACGTCATCAGTTTCGTTCCGAGCGAAGTTTCAGATCTCCCGAAAATTTGCCAAAACGCCAGAATATGTTTCGATGTTAGAATTTTGTGGCTGCTCCACACTCCCTTCTGCTTCTATTTCCTCATCGCCTTTCCCCCACTTCCATAATATTTTCTGACAATTCCTGAATGGTATTAAATGTGGCAGAAACTTCTAAATCTTCGTCCAAGCAAACAAACTAACTGTCGTTCATGCTAATCTGAGAATGCTATCTAACCCTCCCATATCATCATTTCTGTCTATATTTTCCATTTCATCAGGTGAGAAAAAATCCTGAAATTAAAACCTATTTTGACTGCAGGATTTTTGGTTGACAATTACAAAGCTGCTCTATCACCACTTTGTCAAGTTCAGGTTTCCAGAAGGACTGTGGCAGATAATTACTACTTTTTGAAATCTCATTTCTGTTTAACCTCCCACAACTGTAAAGCGTTGCTAATTTTCCTGCAGTTACACTGTTTTTAACTATCATGGATAACTTTGTTTGTTTGTTTGTTTGGATTTTTTATGGCGCAAGAGCATCTGGGCTATACTGCGCCAGATGGATAACTTTGATTTTCACTTTTAGACTAAAGATTTTCGTGAAAAGCTCGCTGTGATGACGAACTGGCATTCAAATGACGAATTTAGGCATACGACACAACTCAATGGTAACAACGCATAAAGAACCGGAACTGTGAAAAAACCATTTTCCAGTGGACGTTGATTATTTGCGCATAAGAAATATTGGGATAGCCGGTCGGTCATAAATAGTGACACCGTATTCACAGAAAGGTGATAATATAATATATATATATATATATATATATATAGGTTATAATATAACCTATAAAGCTACAAAATGAACGTGTGTTTCAATGGAGTACTTTAAGAGAAAGTACGGTCAAGTAAATTTACTTTACATTGCTGATAATGCTGATTGCAGACATATTTGGAAAATTTGAATAAAGATTTTTTTTTTCATAATGCCTAACGGGTGGCCGTTGTTCGAAATTTATTGTTTGGAGGTTAGCACTATATTAATCGTATGGAACGTGTTCGGTTACATTGATATGTGGCCGGTCTTCAAAGGTTACCGTTGTTTAGAGGAGATCGTTAAAAGAGGTTTTACTGTATTTAATATACAACTGAGAGCGGCCACTATAGAAATCAATATCAGAATTAGAGACATTTTCAGCTGCCGCACGTGACTATATAACATGGTGGGGATTATAAAAAAAAAATATATATATATTACAAAAATATATAATAAAAATAAATGTATAAAAAGTAAATAATATGTAATGAAAATCAAAGTATAAAAAATAAATATGTTATAAAAAAGATATATGACAAAAGTATGTAATAAAAACAAATGTATAAAAAATAACATGTAATAAAATCCAAAGTATAAAAAATAAATGTTATAAAAATCAAAGTATAGAAAATAAATATGTAATAAAATTCAAAGTATAAAATATAAATAATACGTAATGAAAATCAAAGGATAAAAAATAAATAATATGTAATGAAAATCAAAGTATGAAAAATAAATAAGCTGTGCTCAAATAAATAGCGATGAAATAAAAATAAAAACTGTATATTTCCCAGAAAACAATTTATTGGAAAAATAGGTGCATGGTTAATCAAATTTAGTCTTCTACGAACTAAATATAACAAGCAGTACTGACAATTTACATACAAAAGGAAGAATGAAGGACTGTGGCTGACGCGTCTGAACGCTTGAATGATCTTTTTCATTTTCTATTTTACCAGTGTTTAATTTTTTGCATGTAAATTTCTTCCCTGGCACCTTGCATCTTTTGTTTCATAGTGCTTGCTATATGCAATTTGTGAGAATTTAAAGCTTTTCACACCCCAATATTCGGGTATATGGGGCAAGAGAAGAACTAATCTCCATTATCCTCTTTGGTCAAGCTTCATCACGTGACGCTTCCCGTACACTGCAAGGTAATGTTACAATTTTCTCATGGATTCCTTACGAAAAATGAGGAAAGGGTGGTGTCCTTTTAATGAGGCTAAGAAATTATAGCCCTAAACGCTATTGAAACTTAACCAATTCCCCCACACGCCCCCAAAAAAAGTTATGTCTGAAGCACAAGTTATAATATTTATGTATATGTAAGTTTTAACTAAAATACAAAGTGCAATATTGCATAAGAAAATCGTTTTACATAAGGTTAAGAAATTTTTGGGGCTTACCCCACCAGCATAGGCGCCGGGTTGAAAAATTGTTGGGTTGCCGAAAATTTTAAATCGAATAACCGGCACACATTTCAAAGGATTCAAGTATAATTTAAATTTCATTATCAGATTATCTGGTACAATAAGACACCTGAAATGTTAAAATGAAGCAAATTATAGTTAATTATAGAAAAATACTTTTTCCCTTGATAATTATTTATTTATTTTGCTTTTGTAGGCTTAAAAAATCACAAAAACTCGCTCCGGGGCTTTGTGTGTTGACCAGTATTTAGCAATTGTGTTAGCCCTGAGAAGTGTAATAATATCTTACAAGAACATTTAGATGAGAAAAGAAGTCAAATGAGGTTGTGCGTATATTTCCGTAGGTGTATTTCCCCACCAACAAAAATATTAGGGGTTCGAGAAACCCACAACAAAATTATTGAGGGTTCAAAAAGTGTCTCAAACCCACGAAGTTGGCACCAGTGCCCACCAGCCCCTAAGACTGAACCGCTCCTGCTTTTTCATACAATAAATTTATAAATTTTTTCGATAAAGAGCGTTATTTGTTCGCTTCTAATGCATTAAAGATTTTCTTTCATTAGTATAAAGTATTTGCTGTTGACCCCCCAAAATAATTGTTACCCGCTCCTGGAAATTGTTTAGCCCCGTAGACTACAGGTGTGTATGTGTGGTACACAAGGGGTGGAAGTGGAAAGGGTGGCCGCCGAAGGCGACGCAGAAATCCCAGTGAGGACCACAGGTGTCTAAAATGAGTCACAGTACGAATCGATGAACGACTTTGACCATCGATAATAAACGGACAAGCACATTCAGTGAATCGCTCACTGAACGCTTGGGCACACCGCTCTCGTGGACCTTACAATGTTGATATTTGTGACCGTGGTACAAGTGCTTCAATGTCTAATCTACGCAATCAATGACAATGGCACATGCATCTATTGTGTTTACCATGTGTACAGTGCGTGTATCTAAACTGCTTCATGTGTTTCGCATGGGTATATACAATGCTTCAAATACCTTCAAGGGCGTTGCATTTCAATTTGCCCTTCTTGAAGGGCATCTACATCCTCCATGGCAAGAATATTCTGCTTGACAGCCTATTCTGCATACTAAGTGAATTTAACTTTTCTGTAGATGGGACAGGTATTTCCCATTGTCCATCTTGCCGGATGCGCAAACAATTCTTTTTTATCTTTAAAACATTCTTCCCAAACCTTTAGCCAAAAGCAGACTTTTAGAAGACTTAAATTAGTTTAAAGCAAGGAGTAAGTTGCTAAAGGAGCTTTTGTAGCTTTTCGTCTAACTTGCACCTAAAAGTTCTAATCGAAGTAGAAGAGTTGTTTTCAAGTCGATGAGGAATTATGTTTAAAAACAGTCAACTCCATGCAATGTCGTTTAATTATTTTAGCACTTTGACTAGATTCTTTGTTGTCGGTGCGTACACCATGCATGGTATGCAGCCTTAAAAATCAAATTCCTTCCTGTCTCGCCCATTGATTGATATGTTCATCAAATGGCTTACATTGGCCACATGGAGCCTATTACGAAAGTACACCACCTTTCCAATTTTACTCGGATCTTTTCGGCGAATTGCTTAGCAATTTTCTAGCCGAATTTTGGTTAGTCTCGACTTTCGGCGAAAAGGCTAGCAACAGGTTTATCCCCGGTTTAAAGTATAACGAAAAAATTTACGCTGAAGTTGGAAACGAAGGTAGATCGTTTGTCATATATTTTAAGATGATGTCTAGCTTTAATATGATTTTTAGCCTAAATGTCAAATAATGTTTTTCACGAAGGCGAAGAAAGTTAACGTCATTGGTGGGACTAGAGTGGCTCATCCCCTGTAAAAAACGAAAATTACAAATAAATACTATGTACGCAGGGCTCAAATTGGGTGGGAGCGCATCGGATCACGGCTCCGGCACTTCCTCATTTTTGGAAATTGTTTAAATATTAGCCGAAACCTTTAAATAGACGATGTCATGAAAAAGTAATGAATTTAGGATTAAGGACATGCATTTTGTTGTCCAGAAAAATGGACATAAACAATTGATATGATTTATTTATTTTATTTATTTATTTACGCATGTGAAGTAGTACATATTTAATACACACATTAACAGAATTGAAAGTACTACATCACACGTGTGGGTCCCGATTAAATGCTGCAGCATAACTCGCTTTTATCGACTCTTTTACAGCTATTCGAATTATCATAATATTAGGGCTCCTGCATTTTTTTTTTTTTTAATTAATCCGTGCATGTACTAAGCATTAGATGAGAACTACAGACCTCCAGGCTATAGCTATGCCATAGCCTGTGTCCGCCCCTGTACATGTTCACTGGCATAGCTATAGACCTTCAGGCTATAGCTATGCCAATGAACATGTACAGGGGCGGACACAGGCTATCATTTTGGGAGGGGAGTAAGGACAGAATTTGCCATGGTCTTGGAATAACACCCTTCATTTATCATGAAAGTTGGAATTTTTTACAGTGAAAAAATATATTTTGATGAGTTATGAACCGTGTGACCTCCCTCTGTGTTCGCCCTTGACCATGTACGCGAAAATATGCAAGCTTATTAATTATTTTAAGGCACTATTAAGTAAGTGAGGCTATAAATGATATTTTATATTATGCACATTAAATAAATTTAAAACTTCGTATTTACGTCTATGACTTTAACATATTTAAAATAGCTGCAAGATATATATATATATATATGGCCTGCAAAAGGGTTGCTGGTATCTAACTGGAAGGAGACCCACACGCTGAACGTATGTGACGATGTGTGGAACCGGCCAGGCCAGTAACCTAGTGTCCTACCCCGCCTTCAAGTGGTGCAGGCTGAGCTTTCTATTTATGTGGCAAATTAATATTTGCTGCACGGATAGAAAGGCGGAAGGGGAGGGCTAATTCACCAACCCGTCTAGCCAGCGTGGTGAAATTATGGCTAATTCCTCCATTATGTTGACACACCAGAAACCATGGCCCCTAGTCTCCAGGTGCTGGAGTGCTCCTGATCAAGGCAGCGGTCAGTGTGGCATGAAAGCAGGGGGTGCTAAGAATCACTGGAATGGCCCAGGCTGCCGTTTGTTATTGACCTTGGCTACGTTTAATGGACGATCCCTTGCTTCTGAAGCAAAACTTCAGGAATTGGAAGAGGAACTAGACAAGATCAAATGGGACATTGTAGGACTCAGTGAAGTTAGAAGAAAAGGTGAAGAGTTGGTGGAACTTAAAAGTGGACATTTGTTTTATTATAGAGGAACGGAAACTGGAAGAACAAGTGGTGTTGGCTTCTTAATCAACAAAAGAATTAAAGACTGTCTTCTGGAAGTTGAAAGTACATCAGATCGAGCAGCGAGGCTCGTTGTTCAACTAACCCAGCGATACCAACTTCAGATAGTACAGGTATATGCACCAACATCAAGCCATACCGACGAGGAGGTTGAAGAATTTTATGAAGAAATCAAAGAGTTACACACCAAAGGGAAACAACATATCAAGCTCATCATGGGGGATTTCAATGCAAGAATTGGACAACAGGAACAAGGAGAGACATCGGTTGGTAAATATGGATATGGGGAAAGGAATGAACGTGGCGATCAATTATAATAAAAATAAATGGTGAATATTTAAATCATCTGCGGTTTGCTGATGACATTGTTATTTTTTCAACGAACCCATCAGAACTCCAAGACATGGTACAGGAGCTCTCAACTAGAAGTAAAGAAGTTGGACTCAAGATGAACCTACAAAAAACTAAGATCATGTTCAATAATTTTGTAGAGGAAACAAAAATACAAGTTGACAACACTGAGCTAGAAATTGCTGATTCATATATTTACCTTGGCCAGCTGATTTCAATGGATGGCAACATTATGAAAGAACTCAACAGACGTATTAAACTTGGCTGGAGTGCATTTGGAAGAAACAGTTTTATCCTGAAGGGGAAATTGCCTTTGTGTCTAAAAAGAAAGGTCTTCAACCAGTGTGTATTGCCAGTCCTCTCTTATGGATCAGAGACATGGAGTCTAACAGTTGGAGCAATACGAAAGTTACAGACAACGCAAAGGAGCATGGAGAGGTGCATGCTTGGAATAACTAGGAGAGATCGAAAAAGAAACACTTGGGTGAGAGAGCAAACTAGAGTAGAGGACATCATTGTTAAAGTAAAAGGGCTGAAATGGCGATGGGCTGGGCATATTGCAAGAAGAACTGATCAACGATGGACAACAGAAATTCTGAACTGGATTCCAAGAGACCACCGAAGACCTAGAAAACGTCCTCAAACTAGATGGGTGGATGAAATAAGAAAACAGGTTGGGGTGACGTGGAAACGAATGGCCCAGGATAGACTTGTGTGGAAAGCATTTGGAGAGACCTTCATCCAGCAGTGGATAGATAATGGTTGAATATGATGATGATGATATATATATATATATATATAACGGAGGGCATATAACCGTTATAGCACTAATGTGTGCATGAAGCCTAATAATAGCATAAAACGAATGCCTTCACAATTTGTGGAGGGGGCCATCACCTAATTTGATGTGTATTTTTAAAAATAATATTAAAAAAAAAGAAAAAAGTTGTTTGAATTAGCGAAACATTCGGAATAGCGGGATTTCTCTATTTTCGATTGCTTAATTGCGTGCATTGACCAAATAGAATGCCCCCCTCCTATCACCGGTATCAGTTTCACCGAAGAAATCCCTTCACGAAAGACATCAATAAAGACATTAACCTTTTAAGACCTGAGAGTAAAATAAACATGCCAAAACTTACAACGTGAAATTTCTGAGGTACCAAGGACATAAAATAAATCTTAAAGAATTATAATAAAATTTATAAATTTTAAGGATCCTAAATTACATAGGAACATTTGTTCCCTTCAGGAACACAGATGAGCAAGACATATGTTAGTATGAAAAATAGTACTGTTGGATATAATATTTGTAAAAACAGTTAGTTCCTCCCATTATGCACAGAAGAACCAGACACTTGACAAACGTGGGGCTTCTGTGGTTTCTCCGCTTCTTTTGAGAAGTGAGAAATGTTGTCAAAGCTAACTGCTGTTGGCGCTGGGGCAGGTCTTCTTGGCACGTTTTGTGGGAACGTCATCGTTGCTTGCCTTAGCCGAAGTTTGAACTGGTATGGGATGACTCCCTATTGTGGATTCTTTGAGTAATGAACGGCAGATGTCCAACTTGAAGTCTTCGAATAAGCCATTTCCGCCTGTACTTTGGTAGAGAATTCATGCATTCACTACAGCCAAATCCATGAAATGGAATGCGAGACGAAGATACCACTTGTGTGCTTTTAGTTTCATCTTGTTCTGGCCAGCACTAGGTCAGCTTTATCCACACAACCCATGTATGAATTGTACGTCTGCACAACGGCTGGGTTTCTCTTTCTGCCACTGCTCCTGTTTTCTTGTGTCGTTGTGTGCATTTGTCAGTAGGCAAAGCATTTTGATAATTTGAGGCGACAATTACCTGATGGTTATCTAGCCAGGCACAAATCATAACCTCTTCTGCTTGATCTATGTAAGAATCAAATGCTCCATGCCCTTTCTTCAGCTCGGTCTTCCTTTTCAAAGGGCATTTTATTAGTCGAGATTTATTCATAGTTAATGTTGCGAGCAAGTAATTTTGTACATGTATGACACTGGTTCTGGTGAGCTGAAGTCAATGGCGGATCCAGGATGTTATTACGGGGAGGGGCGGTTTCGGGGGCCCTCACCAGGAATTTTTTTAGTTTAAGTAAATGTTGTTATATTACTTGCCTTCCTTTATACCAGGGTTGTCCAACATACGGCCGCCTACAACAGTTCGAAATAAAAAAAAATTCCCAAACGAAAATTTTAGAAGTTTTTCAAAAATAAGAAAATTCGTTTGGACAGCATAGGTGACTTCTTTCTATATCGGAAGTGCACAAACAAATAACTGGAAAAAACTCTAAAGAGAGGCTGTTAAATGTAACTTAGGTTTTTATTTTCTTTTTTTTTTTTTAAGACATCGCTGGCCCGCAAGATCCGTGAAAATTCTTTAAGTGGCCCGCTACCCAAAAAGGTTGGACAACCCTACTTTATACTCACCAAAATATTTAATTTACGACAATGAATTAAAGCTGGGCTTTTCTTTAATTAAACTATATGGTTTAGAGCAGATTATGGTGAAGTATGACAGAAGGATAACTTAGCAAAGGAGATATATACAATAACCAAAAACGATAATTTACAATGTAATTAATAGAACAAGTTTAAATTTAAACTATAAAAACATTGTAATTATTTCACTATTTTTATAATAAGCGACTTTTTAAAAAACTTGAAGTTTATAGTGCAAAGTCGAGCCATCTTGGTTTCTTTGAAAACTTGTCAATCACATTATTTACATCAATATGAATGTCTCTGTGGGTGTGCATTAAAAGTTTTTTCTGTCATCCGCGTTCGAAGCCAAGTTTAACGGCCCTCCGAGGATAAAAAACTACATTCTGATGAAGCAATACTTACTGAAAACGTAGTTTGAAAGGCAAGTAGCTTGTAGATTCGTGGAAAAACGTCTTGATCGCATTTCTCCAAGACTTAGAGACTTTGGACGCCTGTGTAAGACTTTTATTTATTACAGTCGTAACAAACAATACATAAAATATTCTTCATCAACTTTATTTTTTTCTATTTAAGCCTGACAGAGAGGGGGGGGGGGCGAACTCCACCTCTCACTGGATCCGCCAGTGGCTGATGCAATTGTTGAAGATCTTGTGCATATTGAGTTCTGACACCACCTAAGTATAGCCAAACCAGACTTGCTAACAATAAAGTTCCCAAATCATATAAAACATTGTGTATTTTCCAGAAAGAACCCTTTGTAGCTTCATCACAATGGAACCCTATATTCCATGTGAAAAGAATTTTTGTTTTATTTGAGTGCTTATGTGTGATCTTGAGACATTCATTCGTGACTTCGATTATTATATTTAAAAATATTTTGCATTTATAAGCGGATTTTAAAGAAAATGGACAATGCTTAATTTTTTGATATCACAGAGGAGACGGCCATTTCTATATCTGCATATTTATGTCTCACAAAGAGCCACTGCGATCCGTTGCCATTTTTCTAAACTAGGCAATGGGACAATCGTTCCTTTGAGGCAACTTATAGCTTGACAGCGCTGTTGGTTTTAATACGAAAAATTGTGACGTCAGAGGAACATCTGTTCCTTCTAGGTGGTAAAGGGTTAAACCAGAGTGGAACTAATACATGGACATGGCACTAATCGGAATAAACCGAAAATACAGTCAAACTTCGTTAAGACGAATTACTTTTAATACGAACAGCCTTCTGAAGTCCAGTCAAATTGTATAGCATACTATCCATTTCTGCAAGACAAATTACTGTTAATACGAACCGTTTTTCTGTTCCTCCCACGATGTTCGTCTAAACGACTGCATCAGTGTCGTATTTTTCCCAATAGGCTATACTAGGCTATAGACTGGGGCGGCAAAATTTTGTGTATTAAGTTTGATATAACAAAATCAATACCATACGATGATATAATCAGATGTTTTGCCAAGAAGAAAGCTAGACGTCATGCTTTCCATTTAAATACCAGTGTTCGATAGGCTTTTATTTATTTTTTGCTAAAATTAAAATTTATTTCAGTAACATTGAATTTGATTTATTATATACCAAGAAAAGATAATACTTTAATATATTAGTTAATATTGTTTAATATTTATGTTTCAATTTATGAGTTTATTTTTAAACAAAGTTATTGTCAATACAAAAGTTTTTGGCGTATATTGAATGCAACAATTTTAATGAAAACTTTTTTTATGTTCCTACTACTGATTGGGGAGCGAACGGGTAGAAAATGGCGTCAAAAAATAGCATTGGGGCAGCAAAAATAGACTAGGGGCGGTAAAATGGTAAACCCGCCCATGAACTATATACATAAATCAAACGCGTTGCAGGCCTAGTAAAATTAATGAAGTTTCAACGTACTACGTTTCGAACGAACTTCATCGCCTTCTATTAGGAGATGAACCGCAGGTGAACTAAACAAACATTTCAACGTTGTCGCTTAACTTGACAGTTGGATACGTTGCGCACGTTGAGACTTGGCTCATCGAATATTGCTACTCCTATGCAGGCCTGTAGCAAGGTTGAAGGAGCAACTGTGGCAAGGCAAAGGTCATATGGGGCACAGGACACATGGGGATTGTTCTGTATATAGTTAAATAGCTCGATGGAGCAAATGGGGCCACGCCCCTTCTGGCCCCGGCTTGGATACAGGCCTGCGCCTATGACATTGGGTTTATGTTTTTTTAACCAGTTTAGGCATCAAAATGCAGATTTAGATTAAGAAATAATGATTCAGACATAAATTTGCCATTTGAATTGCACCTCGTAAAATTAGTATTCATGAAATGGCGAATTTTCTATAAATTTCGGGCATATTTGTTTTCGTCCATAACCTGTTCGGATTACCCGGACATTCTGATTTGCGGCGTGTTCTAAATTTGCATTTTAGAGCATTGGGAAATCAAGATATAGATAAGTGATTACAAAAGTGTTTTCTGAAAAGAGAAGGATAAGTTATTTTATCTTTTTGATAGTAAATTTAAATTTTAGCCTTGTGGAATTAACTCGCATTTGCAGCAAATACTGAAATTCTCTCACCACCACACTACTTCCTGGATTAAAAAAAATAAGCGGCTCAATTTTGAAAGCAAGTCTTTTTTTTCTTCCGAACACTGTTTACATCGTACGAACTTCCAACGTTTTGTTTACAACACGAGATATTGACACCTAGTTTACAGCTGCATATCCTCATAATATCCAGCCGGTTCAGAAGATCCCGTCAAAACAAACACCGGCCACGAAGAAAATCTGGTTCCAAGACTGAAAAAACCAGATTTCGCGGATTTGTATACAAAAGTGTTCCCTGGTCGACTCGTAAAACCAGAATTATGGGTAACCGTTAGTTTGAATGAAACCGCTTTTGCTGTGATGCTATTCCCAAACTATAGTTGCTCATGCGTTGGCGACTCCCTCAACTACCTGTGCACCATCGTTTCCGCCGCACTGCCTTTTTACCATTGTCCCTATCCACCCACCTGTAGGTGGCACTGACTCACACGATCTCGCGCAGTCAACCGTCGCAGACAGGTACGACGTTCCGTTCCCATCCGCTATCAGCGCACCCACATATTTTACCCACTTCACAAGTGCTGACTTTATGATTTTGCTGATGCGTTTTCGGGAGTTGGGCGCAAAATAAGTGCTAATATCACTATCACGTGTCAAACGCGACGCTAATGATTTCCATGCCGTCTTTGTTACGGGAAACGCTTGATTGTTTGCAAATGGGGAACAACTAAGATACACAGCCTGAATAAACACCCAGCACCGCCGTTGTGTCAATACTGTGCCAATGAGAAGTACCAAAAATCACTTCATTGGACATGTGTTTGGTAATGCGCTGTCGCCGTGAGTAAACAAAATAAAAGCTGAGCAATATTTGAGGTCGCTTGTCTGACAATGAAGAATTTTGGTAGCCGCTTAAATGATCAAATAACAGTATGAATAGTGTGATCGAATGATAAACAAATTCAAATAGAGTATATAATAATTGAATATAAAACTGTTGTTATATTTCACCCTAATATATTATTTATTGAGTCACGTAAGCAGAAAGTCCATAAAGGTGGTGGGGGGGTTGTAGTTTCAATGGGGAGGGTTACGGAGCTACAACTTCATATATTTATATGTAAATATATAAAATTTCATCGAAATGGGGGTTCCAACCTCCATCAACACCCCACCTGCACCGCCATAATGTACTGAGTATCGGATGGTAGAATAGCAATTCAAAAATTATGGAAGGGGCTTTAGAAGCAGCTTTAAAGAAAATATGTTTGGAATCCTGAGGCCATTTATTTCAACACAACTATCTATTTGTGTGTTTATAATAAAATGCGATAGATTCAGAGCATTATTATATATATGTCCATATATTAAAACATACGTGGTACGCTATGGAGTAGGCCCTGTTGTGGCGCAGTGTGGTAACGCGTTCGCCTAGTACGCCGTTAATCAGGGTTCGACTCCCAACAGTGTACTAAGAACGCTTACTCAGAGATCTCATAAAAAGATCGCACTGCTCACTGTAGTCCGGGGTTTGGTTCCCTAGGCCATAAGAGGTTCGGATTCCTCGGAAAACAGTAGGTCCCGGCGCAGCATGACCATTGTAGTCTTTGAGCCGTAAAACCAAAAAACAAACAACAAACGCTATGGAGTAACTAGCTGTTTTAATAAACTTTACTTTTCTTACGATTTTATTTGGTCTAATGCAGTGGTTCCCAACATTTTTCAAGCCACGAACCATTCTTATAGTAGCCAAGTAATTCGTGACCCCTTTTATAGTAACTAAAAGATCCGCGACCCCCACTCTGTCCGCCACCGTCACATTTACATAATGAAAGCATTTTTTAACAGAATGAAGAAAATACATTAAATAAAAAATTATAGACAGACGGACGGATAGATAGAGAGTTAACAACCATCAGTAGAACATTACGGCATGTGCAGTGATGTTGAAGCATAAAAGCTTTGGAAACACTTGGCATGAAATTCCTTATAAAGATAACGGCAACTAAAATCAGTTGTAGCACCCACTAGAAACCGGTTCGCGACCTCCTTTACGAGTCGCGACCCAAAGTTGGGAACCAACGGTCTAATGTGTTTCTAATGAAAAACATCGCTTACTCGATATCTCAAAACCATAGGCGTAGGTAGAAAGTTCATAAGGGGGGTTATAGACTTAATGGGAGGGGTTACAGAGCTACAACTCATATATTCCTATGTTAAATATACAAAATTTCATTGCAATGGGGGTTACAACCCCAAAATCGCCGCCCTGGCTACGCCTATGCTCAAAACAAATGTCCGCTTAAGTCAACATAAATTAATTTACCTTCCCAATAATTTCCGAACGTAGGCGAAGAAAAATTGACAAGAAAATTTTTAATGACTTTCGATAATTCCATTTCCTGTCCTCGTCAGGATTTGATTGATTGATTGTTTGGCTTTTTTATGGCGCAAGAGCATCTGGGCTATACTGCGCCAAGCGTCAGGATTTTCTCTCACTTTTTCAGATTCACAATTTTCTCGCTTTTGTAGATTAGAATCATAGAATGCTTTAATTTTATTTTCTGGTTAAATTCATTCCTGAGACTTCTATCTAAACTCAGCACAATGCTTGCTGCGCAGAGACGCTATATTAAGGAATGCGCAAGGTCAAATCTGTCTAGGCGCTGCCCTGCTATCAAATTTACCGAGGGGCCCCCTACACGACTAACATTCCACTTACAATCTTGATAAAACAAAAAAGAAGCATAAAAAATGTAGGCCCCAGGCGAAGCCAGTTTACTCTGGGGGGCCCCCAGTGTATTTACTGGCGCTCTCAACATTGGAATTTGAGCCTAAAAAAAAGAAGAAAAAGGTGGAGAAAAAAAGCAGAAGCAAAAAAAGAACCTTTTAAAATCTCTGTGGGGGAACATAAATTTTCGTAAATTTTCATCGCTTTAGAGCGTGGTTAAAGTTCGTGGAAGAAACGTTTACAGTACATGCAAACGTATGAAACAACTTTTTTACAACAACGTTATGTATGCGCATAAAACGTTTTACATACGCGTACATAACGTTGTTTTAAAAAGTTCTTTCATTTAATTTACGTAGTTCCGACTGAATACATTCATATGTAAACGAATATCGCTAAATATCTCCTAGAAGTGTCTTAAAAAGAAAGCGGAATAATTTTTGAGAGGATAGTATCCCCTCGAAAAGGAAAAAATATAATTTATATGAGTATCCCAGAAACAACTTAACTTAAATTTAATTACAAAAATAAACAAGAAATGCGTTTTTAAATGTAGGTGAAATTTTTAGAGAATACAAGGCGACTAATGAGTGTATCGGGTTGTGTTAAACTAATATTTTTCGCGTCCTATAAATATTCATGTTTTAAAATTCAAAATGCCAGACTATTGTTTATTAATTATAAATTATCCATTTCATAACCTCTTTTGGTTATTTAATTTTCACAACAATTAATTCATGTTCTGCATGGCGGCAACGTTAGCCGACATCGTTAGCCAACTGATTAATTATCGCCACCCTGAAGAAAATAGCGACATACTACTGAAACAGCTGTAAGCGTTATTAAACTTTAACTGCGATTATTTTGTACCGATAATGTAGTTTATTCTAACCTCTATTGTTTATAGAAATAGTATTGTATATTGAAATAGAAATTCTGACTGTAGATATTTGTAATTATGTCAAGAAATCTAACCTCACTGATGGAGATAAGACAAGAGTGCTGGCCATTGTAAAATTGTGCAAACATAATCTACTACTTCTAATTATTTAAGTATCTTGCATTGTAGAATTATTAGTAATTCAATAATGATAAAAGTACACAAAAAGACAACCGTAATTGATATGGAGACTGGCCCTTTATTTCCACCAAACATTCCTTGCACCACTGGCCCCACCTTGGGAATATTCTGGGTGCGCCACTGATTATTCCAGGTTAATTTAAATTTTTTTCCATTAAAACGGTTCCCGGTTAGGGAAGAAAATGCTTTACATATTAAATCTACATGGAAAAAAAAATGTAATGTTACTAAATTAATATTAAATCCATTATAACGAAATAATTTAGCGGTCCCATGACGTTCGTTACTACCTGAATCTATTGCATTGCGTTTATTCCTATCCCCCGTCAAGAAAAATAACTCTTTTAATAGGAGGAACAAACATAACTAAATAATAATAGTATAATAATAATAAATAAATAAATAAGAGTTATTTATGGTATACGTGTGTTACGACTCATAAGTCACGTGAGGAAAGATTTCATTAATTTTCTCTCGTGTCTTTTATGACATGTGACAAGCATTTTTGTAAACAAAACATGAAGAATCATGTAGTATGAAAACAGTGAGGACAATGCAGAAAATTAAGACTATCTGCAGCCAACGTATAGGGATCGCACGATCGAAACTAACCTTTCAGTATTAGCAATCACCCATTCACACCGATAACGACGACACGTGTAAGTTTTGAAAGTGACTGTATTTTCACATGGGCAAGTTAAAATAGACTATAGAATGTAAAGACAGGTCTATGACAGTATCCGGTACATCCCGCCGGAGATATAGGGTAGTCTCACTGACGTCATTTGAAATAAACGGTCAGTTGTTGGCGGAATGATTTTGAGAGGAAGCGCCTTCTATCTATAGGCGCCATTAAAGGTAAATAGTAGACGAACTTGTGAAGTGACCTATTTACCCGATTATATATAATAGATAAGAGCTATGGGGGTAAGAAAGCAAAGACATAGGCACCTATCCTTGGTGGGGGGGACTCTAACCCCGGGTGTATATGTAAATCCAGAACCATCTACGGAATGCATTGGCGGTCCCAGCCTTAAGGCCGGGGGGCATGCCCACCCCCAAATATAACCAGACTTTATTATATTGCTCATGTGTACGGGTACCGCCAGCGGCGCCGTGCACATAGAAAGCAATTTGTGCACCCCAAATTTTTTTGCACAGAGTGGCTACTGATAGAACGTTATTTTTATATTCTTAAATGACGAATTTTGAGTTCAGGTCTATAGTAAAAAGATGTTTAATTTGGAATTTACCCATTACATACATGTTCAAAATAAAAGGGCATTTATTTATTTGTATCGTACGGCGCAAGGATGTGGGACGTCGGAATTGAGGCGCCACGAATATATTTCGTTTCCTTTTGAATTTCTTGTTTCAGTTTGGATTACCAACGAAAGGCGTGCTGGAGTATCTGACCGACTCAGTGAACAGTTCTCCCTACCCTTCACAGATGGGCCTAATCGTTCAATCATTCAGTCAATGAATGGTTTAGCACAACCCTACGAGCTACGTAAACTCCCTTTAACACCCTCCCTGTTCTATAAACACCATGCATTCCAATTTAACCAACACATTTAAACCCTTTGAATTACCTCACAACGAGATTTAATTATATGGCCGAATTCGGTTATAACGAATATAAAAAAAAACTGGAGGATTTTGTTCGCTATAACCGATATTCGATATAACCGTTTACCAAAAATTACATTTTTGAATAACCATTAATAATTTACATGATTCAAAAATACATAAAAAATTATGAGCCACTATTATTTCGGCAGTTTTAGAAAACCGCACGTACGACCTCACCTGCTTTGGCGCACAATGACCCATGATATCCTTGCGCCATAAAAATACAACCGACCAATCTAAGGTTTTAAAGGTGATTGATAATTAATGCAGTACTTGTTCTACTTTATTTCCATTATTATGAAAGTATTTAACTCCGAGGGACAGCGAAATAATAGTAGGAATCAGTAACATACGTGGGTACCCATGGGGGGCAGAGGGGACCCGAGCCCCCCCACTAGCCGTTTAAAAATTTTATTTGCCCGATTCTGCCATACATTTACTTTCAAAAGATTTACAGTAGTGTTTTAAAATAAGGTACTTTTTAGCTCATTACTAATTATCAAGCAGTATAAATTATTTTTGTAGCATTTTGGTATCTTGTACATTCACTAAAATTCTCAACAGCTTTGAGGGAGAAGGTAATAATAATTTTTTCTCAGCCCCAGCCCCCCCCCCAGAAATATTTGTATGGGCGCCCATGGTAGCGTAACAATTCAAAAAACGTGGTAAGGACCAAGTAATTTTAAAGGTGATCATGTGATTTAGCCTTAGAAAAAAAAAAGTGCTTTGATAGCCAAGGGGAGGGGGGACTTGAGCTCTCAAGTCCCCCTTTTTCTGCACCACTGGTAGGTATGCACTCCTTTTTCAGTGCGAGGGCCTCATCTGAATGCTACCGAAATTTGAATTTCACTTTGTAAGAACTTCACGTTAAAAGCCTTATTTTTAAGGTGAACAAAAATGCTAAACACTTTGTAGGAGCTTCACATTAAAAGCCTTATTTCTAAAGTAAAAAAAAATGCTAAACACTTTGTATATAAAGGGAAAAATTAAAGAAGAAAATGGTTTTGTCATATTTGTAATATTTTACAGTCGAAACTCATTAAGACGAACACCAAGAGGAACAGAAAATCTGTTCGGATCAATAGTAATTCATCTTATCCTGAAAGGATAGTATGCTATACAGTGTGACTCCAGAAAACAGTTCGCATCAAAAGTAATTCGTTTTAAGCGTGCTTGTCTTAACGAGGTTTGACTGTATTATACATTACACCTTAAATCAAGCTAGCCGAAATCCTTTGTTCGTCATAAACGTGAATTCGCTATAACTTTGAATGTACTGTTACTATGTATACTATATACAGTAGAACCTCCATATATTGAAATCGACGGTTCCACGAAAAAAAAAAAAAATCGTTAGAGTCGAGCCTCGTTAAGACCATTGGCGTACGCAGGGGGTATTGATGGGGTTGTAGCTCCCCCATTGCAATGACATTTTGTATACTTAACATAGGAATATATAAGTTTCAGTTCCATAACCCCACTTACGAACTTTCTGTGTACGCATATGGTTAAGTCGAATTACTTTTAATATGAACCGTTTTCTAAAGTCCCGTTAGATTGTACTCATATTATCTTTTCCGGATAAGACGAATTACTGTTAATGCAAACAGATGTTCTGTTCGTCTTAACGAGGTTAGACTTCATATAAAAACGACCTTTTCGTAATACGTATAGATTAGGTAGTATTCTAATATTTACAAAGGCATACCAGAAACCTCATAAGGAGGGATTATAAGCATCGGCGTAGAGTCCTCAAAATTATTTGGGGGGGGCTCGGGCCCCATAAACCCATATAACCCTACGCCTATGATTTCAGGTCTATAATGGAAGATTACAAAGCCACGACTCTATATATATATATACTCACATGTATATACAAAATTTCCTGGCAATGGGGGGTTAGAATACCCATCAACCCCCCCTTGCGTACTGTTTAGACCTTTTTTAATCTCAGTGCATCTTCCTATATAAATAAATGAATGCGAATCATTTTACGGTATGTACAATTTATGTTTACACGGATAATTAAAAACAAGATAAACATTCCTTGAAAAGCATCATATTCATGCAATATTCATACGCATTTGTATAACAAATTTTCTAATGTCCTGTTGCACAACAAATTTCGCCGATGATTCATTATAAAAGTATTCACACTTATTAAGATCGTGAAATACTTTCTCAGGAACATTTCAGGTGAATTGAAAACCGCGGTTTTGGACGTTTAGTGTCAAGAAGCGTAGCTATTAAAAACTTACGTGGGGAGGGGACCTCAAGTGGCTATGGCGGGGGAGAGGGGGGACTCATGCGCCTTTAAAAAACATTTTGTTATGCAGCCTGTGAGAAAATAATGTGTTTTGTTATCTAATGGGGGGCTTAAGCCCCCCCCCCTTTTCTACGCTTGTGTGCTACATCTTCAAATATTTTCATTACGAACTTTTGGCGCAGTATAGCCCAGATGCTCTTGCGCCATAAAAAAGCCAAACAATCAATCAATCAATCATTACGAACTTCCGGTTATTTATAATTGTTGATACTGTACTTGAAGGCAGGAGCGGACACAGACATCCATTTTGGGGGGG
>QLNU02008075.1:0-10665 GCA_006491805.2 Dysdera silvatica | reverse complement strand
GCGTATATTATAGTTTCAAAACGCGTCTAGATTTTATAATTTTCGGTTGTTGAGTTCGATTTTAAAGGCAATGAAAACAGCTAAAGCAAATATGCGTAATGAGTTTGCCACAGTTGAGTGGGGACCGTTTATTTTATTTTATATTATACCTAAAGATAAAAAAAATATCCTTATTAACTAAAAAATGTATCATTATTTTTTTTTTTTTACTTATAAATTTTGTCGAAAATAAACGACGACAAAAGGGGGCCCTTTGCTTTGCGGGGATTGCAGAGGTTATCAGTATGCCACTGGTTATTACCCTCCTCAGGACTAACACAATTGCCAAATTATGGTCAACACACAAAGCCTCCGGGGCGAGTTTTTTTGTGTTTTTCGTGGGAAATTTATTATTTGTAATAATTCCGACACCCACGTTTTTAGCTCAAACTAGAGCTTTTTGTCATAGAAGAAAAAGAGGCATTGTCCCAGACCTAGATTCGAGCCAGGGATTCTCCTTTGAGCCCGGAGCGCCCTAGACTATTAGACCATCGAGGACAGGGGTGAAACTCCCTTTTTGCGTATTTGAAGGTTGTAAGGTATTATTACCGTCCTCAGGGCTAACACAACTGCCAAATTATGGTGCTTGCAACTGTTTTTTGGGACCAGAGAGACATTTTGCACATTGATTTCTTGCACGATCGTCGCACCATCAATGCTGCATATTATTGTGAGTTTTGAGTGAGGTTAAACTTGCTTATCACCGAAAAAGGCGTGACCAACCAATATGTAAAGTGACCCTTCTTCATTATAACGCCAGACCCCGCACTGCAGCTGTAATGTAAAAAATTAGGGGAAATGGATTGAACACCACTTCCTATAGCCATGACTTATCGCACTATGGCTTTCATCTCTTTGGGAAACTCGAAGAAGCTCTGGGAGGCCAACTATTTGATGATGACGATACAGTGGAGGAGTTTGTGTGCAACTGGCTGCTGATACAACCCACTTCTTTTTATGATGACAGGACCAAAAAAGATACCGATCCGCTGGGGAAAATATATTTCTTAATCAGGAGATTATGTAGAAAAATAATGTACACATTTATTTCTTACTACAAATAAAAAAGTTATGAAATGAGTCTCGTCTATATTTGATTCTCTCTTGTATATATACGCTCTTTTGCAAAAAAAAAAGGGGGAATCACCATGAAGAAATTGTCTGTTTTTATTGAAATTAAGTGTACATCCAGCACATGTAAGGGGATGATAAAAACTCAAGGCTGTAGGACACCATCAATGTCTAGGAATTGCACATTGAATGTCCAAATCAACAGTTGGTGAAATCCCACTAGCGGCGATGCCTGCTTCCATACGTCCAGGCAAGGAGTGATAAAGTTTCCTAATGTCATCCTAATACACACTCTGCGAGGCATTCCTCACTTGTTGCTTCAAATCTACGAAATTTTGCGGTACCCGAATATGGAGGCCCACTATATACCATACACGTTCGATTGGCGAAAGGTCTGGTGACCTCAAGGAAGAGTATCAATAGCACAGAAGCAGCTTCTTCAATTTTTTTTTTTTGTTCAATTGCGGTTGAAAGGCATGTTGTTGGATTGGTTTCTGGGAGAAGGTTTGTTTGGCTCGGAGTAGAAGGGCCCCAGTTTGCAAGGTACGCTTGTACGCTAGGCCTAACGTGGATGACGGTGTAGTTAAAGGGGGCGAAGTTATCCGACGGATAAAAGGAGTAAAAGTTATACTCTCGGCAAACTCAACCTAGCTACATTGTGGAAGCTATCTTGACCGTGTTACCACGAACAAAAGTTGAACTTGCAGTATCCTTAAGTGTCTAGACCAGTGATCGCCAAACTTACGAAGCTTCTGAGCTACAATACCATTTTTAAATCCTACTGTGAGCTACCAACCAAAAGAACTACCAACTTTTTTAAAAACATCTTACATTTGTTCATTGCCTATAAACTTACATTTCTAGTAAATATGAAATCAATTTTTAGTAAATTGTATATAACAAAAAGAAACTGAAATTGAATTGTACGTAAGAAAGAAATTGAAGTGTAGTTAGTAATAAATAACAAATGTAATAATAGATTTTTTTTTATCAAACTTATTAACTGAAGCTTTGAAGTGACGTTCGACGTTCCCTTTCTTCCCAGCTGATACACTTGCATAGCACAGTAAACACACACAATTGTCCTTTACCCGGGTAAAGAAGTAATGGGTTTCCCATTCCGAATGAAAGTGATAAGTTTTTTGCTTTTTGCTTGAACACGCCATCATTAGAACAGACCTAGCTTAGTACCAATCCGTAAATCAATGTATCCAAGTTAGCAAATGTCTAATATACACACACAAAAAACATAACGCGCACAACCTCACGCGTATACAATCAACTATGAGATGAGGCTGACAATGGCAGTTGCGCGGGAGAAACAAGCGCTGAGTTTACATTTTGCAAGGAACGAAAGATCGATTGTTTGGATTTTTTATGGCGCAAGAGCATCTGAGCTATACTGCGCCATGAAGCAAGAAAGAAAAAGAAAGAAAGAAAGAAACAGCAGAAGAAAGACTGACTGACTGACTCTGTCCTTATTTATAACTCGTATGGGAAAAGGTATGGCAATTTCCTTTCTACTAGATTTTTTTGGCCCTGAAAAGGGCCTTTTTGAAACTGTAAGTGCAACGTTGACTTAAGCTTTCTTTTCTGTCTTCTTTGGCAAAAGAACAGCTTGGATATTTGGAAGTACACCACCTTGAGCGATGGTGACTCCAGAAAGCAGCTTGTTCAATTCTTCGTCATTTCGTATAGCTAACTGCAGATGACGGGGAATGATCCTAGTTTTCTTGTTGTCTCGAGCAGCGTTTCCAGCCAACTCCAAGACCCCAGCAGCTAAATATTCCAGTACTGCAGCCAAGTAAACTGGAGCTCCAGCTCCGACTCTCTCGGCATAATTGCCTTTTCGTAAAAGACGGTGGATCCTACCGACGGGAAATTGCAGACCGGCTCTACTGGATCGAGTCTTTGATTTACCCCTTACTTTACCGCCCTTGCCTCGTCCAGACATGATCAATTGCAGGAATAGAACGCTCAAGATCGCTAATAGAAACCGAATAACGCGGCTTATTGTAAGGTTATCTTTAATAGTTTGAAATCGTCTGCTGGTCAGCCAATCATAGCACGTTCTCGGTTTCGGGAAGGACGTTTTCCGATTCGTTGACTTTTTCACATGGAAATAGCGGACTCCTTTTTCAGCGAGTGAGGAAGAAGGATTTGTCTGATGAACTGAAGTCTTTTTTGATTGTCGTTTGCTTCCTTTATCTTGTTCCCCATTGGCTAATATTTCAGAATTGTTTTCTGCATTTCCCATTTTTTTTCAAGAATATGAATTTCCATGACTAAAAATCAAAACAGCTTTTCTTTTCTGTAATTAAAGAAAGGGTATATTCGAAAAAACAAATTAGCACTGAAATGTGGCGTCACCGTAGTCCGATTCTCCGTCCTTTAAATGTTCAGTTCCTTAAGCAAACGTAATATACCAACCCTTTTCTTTAGAAACGTTATTAAATATGGAAGGGCTCTTGCATCGAATGCTTAGATGTGGAAGCTGAAGGGCACTAGTGTTACTTAACTGTGATTATGTTTAAAATGTGCATGTAGAATTTATACATATATATTACTATTTTTTCATATGTTTTCAATATATATATTTACAACAGTCTTTGATTTTACCATGTTTGGCGCAGTATAGTCCAGATGCTCTTGCGCCATAAAACATCCAAATATATATATCTATCTATATATATTAATTTTTTGTAAGAGAGAGAGAGGTATGCAGCAAAACCTTTTTACATAGGATTTTGTGGCCCTGAGAAGGGCCGGTATTTAGCAGAAGAACTTTTTCAAGCCACTTACTTAGAGCTGGTGTATTTCGTAACGGCTTTAGTTCCTTCGGAAACGGCGTGTTTGGCCAACTCTCCAGGAAGGAGTAGGCGAACAGCGGTTTGGTTCTCCCTACTGGTAATGGTGCTCCTTTTGTTATAGTGCGCCAGACGAGAACTTTCAGCAGCAATACGTTCGAAGATGTCGTTTACAAAAGAATTCATGATGGATATAGCCTTGCTGGAAATTCCAGTGTCGGGATGCACTTGTTTCAAAACCTTGTAGATGTAGATCGCAAACGATTCCTTCCTGCGCTTCTTCCTCTTTTTCTTGTCACCAGCCCTCACGGCTTTCTGCGCCTTCCCTGCCTTTTTCACGGCCTTACCGCTTGGTTGAGGTGGCATGATGCGAACTAGTCAAAACTGAGTACGAAAATGAGCCAAAAAATGAACGAGACCTATAAAACAGGGTCACCACATTGACAAAACCAGCGAATCAGGAGAGGGCTCATATGCTGATTGGTCAATTTTTTTTTTTTACACTTGTGTTATCGTTTCGAAACGTTTAGCGATTACCGGAATAATGTGTGTGTGTATGTGGGTTAAAGTGTTTTTTTTTTTTTTAATTAATGCACGAACTGTGGTAATTATAAGAAATCTAAATTTTCGAAAATCCAACTTATCAAAAAGTGATGCTAAAGTGCTGTTCCCTAAAATTTAACCTAATTGATAATAGGAGGCGAGTGCCCTGTGGCCAAACCGAAAAGGAATGGTACACCCACCGTCAGCCAATCGGACGTAAACCACGCCCCAGAAAGGGCCTCGAGCTGGGCCAACCAGCAAACGAAGGGGCTTTATATTTCGCGTTTTGGAACAGCTACAACATCATTTGAAAATTTTGTGCCGAACGTGCAAGATATTGCCAAACTTCTGCTAGAATGAGTGGACGAGGCAAAGGAGGAAAGGGGCTCGGAAAGGGAGGCGCCAAACGTCACAGGAAAGTCCTTCGTGATAACATCCAGGGTATTACTAAGCCCGCCATCCGTCGCCTGGCCAGGAGAGGAGGAGTGAAACGTATCTCTGGCCTCATTTACGAAGAGACCCGAGGCGTGCTCAAAGTGTTCTTGGAGAACGGGATCCGTGATGCTGTAACATACACCGAGCATGCCAAGAGAAAGACCGTGACTGCAATGGACGTGGTCTATGCTCTGAAACGACAAGGCCGAACCCTTTACGGATTCGGTGGTTAGAAAGAATCAGTGGCTTACGGTATTTCCAAACGCAAAACCAAACAAAAAAAACGGCCCTTCTCAGGGCCAAAAAAATTCACGTAGAAAGGTATTTGCCCTGTCCGAGTTCTGTGAAGCCACGCCGATAATAGAAAAGACGTGTAATGAAATAGCATCCGAATGAGTTCCCCCGTTTCTTTAGAAACAACAAAAAAAAGTTTTCGTAGTCCACAGCGGGAAATTTCCGCGTTTCTCCTAGTTATTTGCACATGTTTTTTTTTATTAAGGTACGGCGATTGAAGTCTGCCGTGATTAAGTAGTTGCTCAGAACCGCATTTTAGCGTCAACGGCCATACCATGCTGAAAACACCGGTTCTCGTCCGATCACCGAAGTTAAGCAGCATCGGGCGCGGTCAGTACTTGGGAGGGTGACCACCTGGGAACACCGCGTGCTGTTGGCATCCTTTTTGTTTCTCTGTCTGTCTCTCTCTTTTACTCTTTCGTTCTTTAAGAAGAGTGCATACAGCCAAACCTCGTTACCATGGACACAAGTAGTCGGAAATTAAGATGTGTTCGTGTTATCCGCCAAGGATAGCATGTGACTTCGGGAAACGATTCGTATTGAATATTATTGGTCTTAATACCATGTTTGGCGCAGTATAGCCCAGATGCTCTTGCGCCCTAAAACATCCAAACAAATTATTAGTCTTAAACGTGTTCGTGCGAACAATGTTTTGACAGTATTATCTCGTAAAAGACTGCGACTCGACTGCCACCCCGAAACGTTCTATTAATCGTTTGTCATCAAGGAAAACCGATTAAAAGTAAATGAAAATTTTGACGTAAAATTTATTTTCCCTCGTGATGCGGAATCGAAAGATGAAAAATAGGGAATAACACGAGTGGCATTGATATACAGACATTTTACCGCAGATTGTAACGCAATAGCAGACTTTTAGAAGCAGATTTCGCAATCATGTTCATATTTCCGCAAGCATAATTCGTATGCGCCTATGTTTTATATAGAACTCATTGATTGCGTGATGCAGGCAATACCTTTCTACTCGAATTGTTTGGCTCTGAAAAGAGCTGTTTTTCCGTCCTGTTTACACCGTCGGCGCCAAGATTGTTTATTTTTTGGCGGTCTTTTTACCTGGTGCTGATTTTTTAGGGGCCTTTTTCGGAGATGCTTTCGGTTTCGATGTTTTCATGATTCTCTTGGCGGGGGATTTCGGTTTTTTGGCGGGTGCCGTTTTCTTTTTCGCGGAAACGGTCCCCGTTTTTTTGGCGGAGCTGGTCGCAGCAGTTTTCCTTTTAGCTTCCTTTGCCTTTTTCGGTTTCGCTTTTTTCGAAGGAGACACTTGTGCCTTAGGTTTCTTCTTGGCCGGTGCTGCTGCGGATTTAACTACCTTTTTCTTGGCCGTGAGCTTTCCCGCTGCCGAAGATGAGGCCTCTTTCTTTTCTGTATTGCTGCTGAGTTTGAAAGATCCCGTGGCACCCTTGCCCTTGGTCTGAACCAAAGCTCCGCTGGCTACTGCGTTCTTCAAGTATTTCTGGATAAAGGGAGACAATCTTTCCAGGTCCACCTTGTACTGGGTGCCGATGTGCTTCTTGATGGCTTGCAGAGAGGAGCCCCCGCGCTCTTTGAGGCTGGTTATAGTGCTCTTGACCATCTCGGCTACTTTGGGGTGGGAGGGGGCAGCTTTCGGTTTCTTTTTGGCCGGAGTCGCGGCCTTTTTCTTACTGGACGGTGTGGCCACAGCTGGTGGCGAGCTGGTTTCGCTGATGACGTTGTCGGACATGGTGAGTGATCGACAATCCAATGCCAAATGTTTGGGTTGGAATGCAATGCCAGGTTTTAATTTGAGCTGAGGCAAAATTTTACCTCCTAGGCTAGGCCAATGTAAACTTGGAACGCTCTCGCCCAATGGAAGTTATGCGAGAAGCGAGCATGCCCCAGAGCTTCAGCTGGACAGAACGGAAGAAATGGCACGAAAACTTTCCATATACACTGCCATTTTTGAGAATCCGCATCATTTGATTTCGACGTGGTGGTTTGTGTTAAAACCATACCTGTTCTAGCAACGGTACGTACGAAACAAACTGCTCGTAAGAGCACTGAGGCGCTGAAGCCACCTGGCCACCGCGCTCGTAGCAGTGCGCCCGCCACAGGAGGTGAAGAAACCTTCTCCTCGTTGTTGCGTCCGGTACCGTTGCTTTGAGAGAAATCCGACGTTATCAAAGTCCACCGAATTGCTGATTCGCAAGCTTCCATTCCAGCGCCTGGTTCGTGAAATTGCCGCCAAGATTTCAAGACCGACTTGCGATTTCAGAGTTCTGCCGTTATGGCCCTTCAGGAGGCCAGTGAAGCTTATTTGGTGGGTCTTTTCGAAGACACCAATCTTTGCGCTATCCATGCCAAGCGCGTTACCATCATGCCCAAAGATATTCAACTCGCACGCCGAATCAGGGGTGAACGAGCATAATTTCTCTCTTCTGGACGTCGATTCATCGAAAAAGGCCCTTTTCAGGGCCAAAAAAATCCCTGTAGGAAGGACATTGCCCCCTACCATCACTATATTCAATCCTAATTGTTTTTTAAGTGATTCGTTAGTTAATAGAAACTAATAATTTTTTTTTCAGCTTTTTTTTGTATGTGTGTATGTATATTCAAGTTTATGTATATGCAGGTACGTACATTTCTATGAATATACATACATGCCAGCACATACACACACACCTGGCAACATCTGCCTACTGCATATATAAAGTTTTCGAAATGTCGTTGCGGAAAGAATAATAGATTTTTTTCCTCATCTAAATAGGGATATTGAATCGCACGATAAAAAAAAAAGGTATGTATAATATTTGTAAATGGCATGAAATTTAATTCTGTTTTTCCTTCCCAGGTACTACAATACTAATTGTTTACATTTTGCAAGGAAGAAAGATCGATTGTTTGGCTTTTTATGGCGCAAGAGCATCTGGACTATACTGCGCCAAGCAAGCAAGGAAGGAAGGAAGAAAGAAAGAAAGAAAGAAAGAAAGAAAGAAAGAAAGAAAGACTGACTGACTGACTCTGTCCTTATTTATAACTCGTATGGGAAAAGGCATGGCAATTTCCTTTGTACTAGATTTTTTTGGCCCTGAAAAGGGCCTTTTTGAAACTGTAAGTGCAACGTTGACTTAAGCTTTCTTTTCTGTCTTCTTTGGCAAAAGAACAGCTTGGATATTTGGAAGTACACCACCTTGAGCGATGGTGACTCCAGAAAGTAGCTTGTTCAATTCTTCGTCATTTCGTATAGCTAACTGCAGATGGCGAGGAATGATCCTAGTTTTCTTGTTGTCTCGAGCAGCGTTTCCAGCCAACTCCAAGACCTCAGCAGCTAAATATTCCAGTACTGCAGCCAAGTAAACTGGAGCTCCTGCTCCGACCCTCTCGGCATAATTGCCTCTTCGTAAAAGACGGTGGATCCTACCGACGGGAAATTGCAGACCGGCTCTACTGGATCGAGTCTTTGATTTACCCTTTACTTCACCGCCCTTGCCTCGTCCAGACATGATCAATTGCAGGAATAGAACGCTCAAGATCGCTAATAGAAACCGAATAACGCGGCTTATTGTAAGGTTATCTTTAATAGTTTGAAATCGTCTGCTGGCCAGCCAATCACAGCACGTTCTCGGTTTCGGGAAGGACGTTTTCCGATTCGTTGACTTTTTCACATGGAAATAGCGGACTCTTTTTTCAGCGAGTGAGGAAGAAGGATTTGTCTGATGAACTGAAGTCTTTTTTGATTGTCGATTGCTTCCTTTATCTTGTTCCCCATTGGCTAATATTTCAGAATCGTTTTCTGCATTTCCCATTTTTTTTCAAGAATATGAATTTCCATTACTAAAAATCAAAACAGCTTTTCTTTTCTGTAATTAAAGAAAGGCTATATTCGAAAAAACAAATTAGCACTGAAATGTGGCGTCACCGTAGTCCGATTCTCCGTCCTTAAAATGTTCAGCTCCTTAAGCAAACGTAATATACCAACCCTTTTCTTTAGAAACGTTATTAAATATGGAAGGGCTCTTGCATCGAATGCTTAGATGTGGAAGCTGAAGGGCACTAGTGTTACTTAACTGTGATTATGTTAAAAATGTGCATGTAGAATTTATACATATATATTACTATTTGTTCATATGTTTTCAATATATATATTTACAACAGTCTTTGATTTTACCATGTTTGGCGCAGTAGTATAGTCCAGTTGCTCTTGCGCCCTAAAACATCCAAACAATATATATCTATGTTAATTTTTTGTAAGAGAGGTATGCAGCAAAACCTTTTTACATATGATTTTGTGGCCCTGAGAAGGGCCGGTATTCAGCAGAAGCGCTTTCTCAAGCCATTTACTTAGAGCTGGTGTATTTCGTAACGGCTTTAGTTCCTTCGGAAACGGCGTGTTTGGCCAACTCTCCAGGAAGGAGTAGGCGAACAGCGGTTTGGATCTCCCTACTGGTAATGGTGCTCCCTTTGTTATAGTGCGCCAGACGAGAACTTTCAGCAGCAATACGTTCGAAGATGTCGTTTACAAAAGAATTCATGATGGACATAGCCTTGCTGGAAATTCCAGTGTCGGGATGCACTTGTTTCAGAACCTTGTAGATGTAGATCGCAAACGATTCCTTCCTGCGTTTCTTCCTCTTTTTCTTGTCACCAGCCCTCACGGCTTTCTGCGCCTTCCCTGCCTTTTTCACGGCCTTACCGCTTGGTTGAGGTGGTATGATGCGAACTAGTCAAAACTGAGTACGAAAATGAGCCAAAAAATGAACGAGACCTATAAAACAGGGTCAACACATTGAAAAAACCAGCGAATCAGGAGAGGGCTCATATGCTGATTGGTCAATTTTTTTTTTTTACACTTGTGTTATCGTTTCAAAACGTTTAGCGATTACCGGAATAATGTGTGTGTGTATGTGGGTTAAAGTGGTTTTTTTTTTTTTAAATTAATGCACGAACTGGGGTAATTATAAGAAATCTAAATTTTGGAAAATCCAACTTATCAAAAAGTGATGCTAAAGCGTTTCCTACCGTGGCCAAAACCGAAAAGAATGGTACACCCACTGTCAAATAATCTGACGTGACCCACGCCCTAAAGGTCAAGTGAAGCAAATGTCCAGCAAACGAAGGGGCTTATATTTGGAGTTTTGGAACAGGCAGAACATCATTTGAAATTCTGGAAGTCGAACGTGCAAGATATTGTCAAACTTCTGCTAGAATGAGTGGACGAGGCAAAGGAGGAAAGGGGCTCGGAAAGGGAGGCGCCAAACGTCACAGGAAAGTCCTTGGTGATAACATCCAGGGTATTACCAAGCCCGCCATCCGTCGCCTGGCCAGGAGAGGAGGAGTGAAACGTATCTCTGGCCTCATTCACGAAGAGACCCGAGGCGTGCTCAAAGTGTTCTTGGAGAACGTGATCCGTGATGCTGTAACATACACCGAGCATGCCAAGAGAAAGACCGTGACTGCAATGGACGTGGTCTATGCCCTGAAACGACAAGGCCGAACCCTT